>DWAN01005120.1:0-11506 GCA_018230445.1 Heliconius hewitsoni
ATTATTATAACATTTAAGTTTATTTATTAATTTTAATTTACTATTGTTTAATATGCTTATTTTTCTTGCTGGAAATTTTATTTTTAGAAGTTCATTCGTTTTTTTAATAAATTTATTTACTTTAATATATTTATATTATAAATATATTAAACTAAATAATTATAATATCGAGACAATTATATCGATTGTAACATTCTGATTAAAATCTGAGTGTAATATCGATATTAAAGGTAGCAATTAGCTAAAGACTCAATTTTCTGGAGTGCCCTCAAAATAAAAGTGCCGAAAGGCGAACTCGAGCTTTCAACCGATTTCTATACTGACTTTCGATTCTTCTATGGATGTAAGAAATTGGAAGAGAATTACAAACTATAAACGTACTAACATTACGTGTTGTGTTTTCTGAGCATGACGCCTGTAAATAATTATAAATTTAGCACCCGCAAAATTAAGCAACATTAATAAATAATTTAAAGGAAATTTAAATAGCTTTCGAAGTTCGAAATCATCAACACCATTCATTTTCACCCTAGAATACAATTATAGTAATCTTTTATAGTAATATAATAATAAGCTTTGACTAATAAAATGTTTTATTAGTCAAATTTTTATTTATTTATTTTTACATTCAAAATTTTGAATAAAAAAAATCACACCGCCCTTGTTCAATACATCCAATTCAACTTTCATTCATCTAATATACTGTCAAATCGAATATATCATATTCACGTTTTTTTAAATAACAGAACCAAGCTACAATTTCTACTTAATTTTCGATGTCCGATAAATAGCTGAATTTATTCATATCACGTAGAGAGTACTCTTGAAGCTGTAATGTTTGACTTACCTTCGAACAGAATCCAATTTGAAGCGCTCAAATACATTTATTGGTGTCAAGTTATTTAAAGGGAACATCGTAGTGCTGATTGCTGTAAGAGCGATTATTTTGGGTTCAATTCTCTGCGCGACGAAATGATTAGATTTTAATTATTCTTATTTGTCCACTCTAGCAAAACAACGATCAGCGTTAAGTTCGGCTGCCTACCTAACCTAGTGTCAAGACACTCCGTTCCCCACTTTTTCACACAATTTTTTTTCCACACAACGCCCCAAAAAAAAAACATTTTGTGTATACAAGCATTTAATTGAAGATGAAACCTAAATACGCAAAGAAAATTGGCAATTAAATTGGAAATCGAAATGATTATAAAGTTCCATGTACTTGGAACTTAACGAAAACTTTTTGTTGCAGTAAACAAGAGCCCTACTGAACAATATGATTAAGAAGTCTAATATGAATGATTGCAAAAATTTTATTTTACTTTATATCCTACACTTTAAATTATTTTATTATCCAAAATTTTAAATTGGAACTTGACAAGGCTCCATAATAACATAAAAAATATGTAATGGTTATTTAACTGAATTGAAGTATCTAATTTATTATAATTCATATGAAATTCGCCACGTAAACAAAACCTATAGAGTACTTTCTGTGGACCTACAATTATGAAATTTTTGAATAAAAAAAAATTAAAAATCGAAATTTATAGGTATTTAATAGAAAAAACATTGCAAACATATATTTTTAGCACATTTCATTATGAAATTAGCTAAAAATATATGTTTGCATGGATTTTTTTATTAAATACCTGTATTTTTTTTTTTTGTCTTAAATTTGTCAAGTTTTATAAATTGCACTTCCCGTTGACATCCCATCATCTTCAAATCCTGAACTTACGTACGGAACCGTCGGCGGGCGAGTCCGGCTTACACTTGATCAATTAATTAATCAAATAATTCATATTTAAATCAAAAAAGCATCTATAATCATGAACTCCAAAATTTTGTATTAGGAATTCGTGATTATTCCGTGTAGATGCTTTTTGGACAAAAAAACTAAGTGCCGATAAAAAATTAGAGTCGTTACGTCGTAAAAGTGAGTCATCAGTAGCCAACGGGGTCGGGAGCGCATAGCACTGTCAAATATTAATTTTAATAACTTGCCTTTGTCACCCGCCATGGCTGGGCCGCTTCAATAATTAAAACATTAATCTACTCTAACACGGTCTAAAGTGTATGAATAACATACACTCTAGACTTTAGTTGTGAAGTCTTAGCGACTTGCCAAGCGTCCCAAACTATATACAGTTTATTTATTTAAATAGTCTGTCTGAGGGTAGTTTGAATTCTTAAAATTTATTACAAATAAGTTTTTTTTTTTAGTTATAAAAAGCGACGTTGAGTTCCATCATTCAACTCGCAATGTCTTAAAAATAGGCCAGAAAAAAAGCGTGAGGCTGAAAAAAATTATATGTAGGCAAGCAGACTGTCAATCCACATACGTTTTATATATATATAAAGTCATTGGACATTTAAAAAAAGCAACTTATATCCAAAATATCGTTATTTTAAAAGTTTTTATAGTAATTTATTTATTAGCTTCACGTATCTTCCGTGTATACTACTAATATGTATATATTAGGAGACAAATATTGAAATATTTAGTTTCTTATAAAGCCATTTAAAAATTTCAATTAATATGTTTTTGAAGACATTTACTTAAATGAAAAATTAACAGAAAAATGTAGAAAAAGGTGTTAACACGGTTCCCTCTGCCTAGCTTCATGTCGTTGTATCTCGCATGTAGCGGATGCGACATATAACGTAAAGCTAAAAAAATATAAAAGATATTCGTTGTAAAAGGCATGTTTTACAATAAATAGCTACTTTCATACAAAACATTTACTTTTACAACTTCAACGCATACGAAAACGTGTGAAAAGAAGTTGTTATGAAAAACAACGTCACGGTGACTTCGCTTCTTTCATTAGAGACCCTGTGAAGGGGTCCATTTACTTTTTATAGTCACCATAAAATACCCTTGTTCAAAGACAAAAGAGTTTTTGTTCTATGGCTATAAAATTATATGGGACTTTATAAATTTGGCAACAGTATATTTAAATTATATTTGAATGATAAAACTAACAGACCTTCAAGATGATAAGAATTAAACGAAAATAAATATGAGAAAAATATATATAAAATATGAAATATTTAATATGAAAAATATATATATTTAGACAAAAAATGTTTCTGTTTTGGATTATTTTCACCACTTCCATTTGACCATAGCCAAATTTGGTACTTACTGATCTAATGCGAAACATTGCGTGTTGACTTGTCGAACTCAACACCACACTCAGTTTAACAAAATTACAATAATTTATTCTCCCGTGTGAAGATCGAGCCCGCAAACATCGTGTTTACAGTCATATTTATACGAATGTCTCCCAAATTCACTTTTAATAGTGAAGTAATTATTTTTTTTATATCTTCACGTTGTATACCGCATATACCAGGGTAGGCATCTCATTAAGACACTTTTGTGCTCTACTTTCTGCCAAATTTCTCGAGGCATTGCTCAACGCGTTGAACAGAACTCAACGCCGCGCTTAGTGTCATAACCTGAGCGATGAAATGAAAATGCTGAATATTTTATTCCCCGGAGTGGGAGTCGAACCCACAACAGTCATGCTCACAGTCGTAAAATTTAGATTTTATTAAATAAAAATACAAAACTCTGTATGTACTCGGATAGCTTCATGAATGTGCCATCAAGTCATAACTATGGTAACCGGATGCACATAGTAATGTGCTTGCTGGCGCTATACGATCAATCTGTGCTCAAATCCTATCCTATCTTGTTTTACTTAACTGTTCTTTTTTTTATTATTTGTGTGAAAATAGCGATTACTATAATATGCAGATGCGCATAGAACAAAAATATTGTCGTTTTTGTGGTGAGTAGAGTCAACCCACATTTAGCATATTGGAAATTAGAATGGTTAAAAATAAAAATGTGTTGTTTTTAATTGTACGCTCTTAAGCA
Organism: Heliconius hewitsoni; assembly: GCA_018230445.1. Taxonomy (NCBI): domain Eukaryota; kingdom Metazoa; phylum Arthropoda; class Insecta; order Lepidoptera; family Nymphalidae; genus Heliconius; species Heliconius hewitsoni. Next base: position 3,893 of record DWAN01005120.1, read on the forward strand.
AAGGTTTATATCCCATTCTCCCCTTTGCGAATAATTTTAAAGACATTACACGTAATCCCCACGCTTTGTTTTGTTAAAAGATCGAGGGAGGGATCGATCGATAACTTTTCCTTTGCCCACTTGGGCAAAGGAAAAGTTTGCCCAAGTGGGAGTTGAACCCACAACCATCAAGCTTACAATAAGACGTCCTCGTGATTACGGCTATTCATAGATCTTATAAAATATCTAATAAAGTTATAAGTAAACAAAACGAAATGTTTTATTACTGCAGAACACGTAGACGGTTTCCTTGAAAACTATCTTGCATATTCTGTTTGAACTTTCAAAGGAAGCCGTTGGTCTTCGGAGAATTTATTCCATATTTTATTGCAATCCCACTATAAGATATTTTAAAATTAAATTCAAACTTCAAAGAAATAATATAACGCCGTGTTGGTACAGTTGAGAGCTATTGATTGTGTTTGATAGCTATAGATTCAAATCTACCTTCTAAATGCAGAAGCAAAGAATTCAACAAAGTCAAATTCGTTGGATAATGCATTTTTACTTTAATTTTTTAATATTCTAATAGAAAGTTTCGTTACAGTTTTCTATTAGAAAATTCCTTTTACTCAATATTTTAAATTTCTTAAACATTCAATCTAGTACCCTGGATATAGAGTAGATTTTGAACAACATTTTTGATTTTCTTTTGTTTACATTGTTTATAGATATTTAGTGCTATATTAAATATAATATAATATGAAAACCTCCACATTTAGATTTAGGTCACATGTAAGTGATAAGCGCTAACTAACAAAATAAACATCTAAAGGACCCATGTTAACGTTCCGACGTGTTTCAATAGATCAGTCCAAGAATACAAAGCGCGTTACTGACATACTAATGAATAGTGTATATATGTAGGTAGAAAGAAACTAATGACACATAAAATATTATCTTTTTGACCATTCTATAGAAATATTGCGTGTTTGATGGCGGAACTGAACACTGCAGTTCTAAATTTAGGATTTTGCGAGTTGTAATTTCATTGCATGCAATGAAATGCTCCTCATGAGGAGTTGCAAAACTCAATGCCACGTTGACCTACGCACTATTGCGGGAAACTGAAAATAATCTTTTACTCCAAGTGGAATTGAACCCACAACCGTCGCTCTTACAGTCGGGCGTAGTGTCGCTGCGTCACAACGGCTTCTAAAAAAGTTAATACTTCATACACCTAAAAGCCTCACATCTAATGGAAAACCTTCTTTCGTAAGACACCTGTACTGTCAGAAATACTGTAAAAATTTTATTTACGGCCACGTGCACCAGCAAACCGCATTAAACAATCTAGAACTATTGAGTTAGCATGAATAATTCAATGTCGAGGACTCATCAGTAGAATTAGGTTGCCTAGGTCTCAGCGGGCTTAGATGTAATTTTGGTTTACGGTATTACTCCGTGAATACTTCGTGAAACTTGAATTTACGACTCTGGATTTTGTTAGGCGCTATTTTTTTAAAGCCCATTCTCTGTGGCCTTCGTGTGGTGAAAAATAGATTTATTTGTACTAAAAATAACTATTGATAATATATGATGTTCTGAATTGTATTTTTATGACAGGCCGAGGGGAGGATCAAATGAAAAATATGGCGCATAATTATTTCATATTCTGTATATCAAAATAATATTATGTGCCTTTTTTCATCTTTATTATTTAATGTAGTGTATTTCGCACTTCAAACGATATCAGAGTAAGCAGAAGGAGCCTAGTGTTAAGACACTCTTACTCCAACGTTTACCCCCCAATTTTCGAGACATTGCGTGTGGAGTAACTCAACTCAATACTGTGTCTCGTCTTGATACTAGTGGAAAGATCCCCTACGTGGAATCGAACCTCATACGATATATTAATACTCCGCTTATTCTTAATGTAACAAAAAATTGCAAACAAATAATTCGAAATAAACATAAAATTAGGTTAAGCCATGATAATGTAATAAACGTGGTAATAAGCACGTAATTATGACTGGTTATGAACTTTTTGATGAACAAGCCAAAGTTTGTTGTTGCTTTTGTTCTTACAAACTTCCGTAGTCTTTGTGCAAGTTCTTTTTTTTTGTAACTTCAACTTTCACTAACTCTCCGTATTAATCAAAAGTTGTTAGAAATTCTCAAAAATACAATACAAAATATGCAAAGTATACAAATGGGGACCTCCACAAAAGGTTGGCTTTATTAAAGCTAGCATAGTACGCACAATAGCTCAAGTTGTCATGTTACTAATTGTACGTTGTACACGATGGTCATGGATTCTATTCTAACAAAGTAAACGTTAAAGTAAAAAACCCTTATAAATGTAGAAAGAACTCTTACGGTACTGAGTGGCTGACAGACAACGCACAGCTGGAACGACGCAGAGTAGAACGCTGAAATTTAGCATGAAAGTTTCTTAGGGCGTGTAGGTAGCACTAAGAGAGGCATTACGAATATTGTCACGGAATGGGAAAAAATAAAATTCACTGTTTTGTAGTTCACGTAAACGAAATTGCTGGCTACGATCAGTTTTATTTCTATTTCAATATTTGTTAATTTTTACTGTTGAGATACCGAACCTTGAATAAACAATCCAATGCTAAAAACAATTTTTTATATTTTTAACTAAGGAGCCGTTCATTTTCTTTTGTTAACTTTTCCACTATTTTACCACTTCTGAAACCTCATTTTTTAAACTTTCTTTATAAATTCTCATTTAAAAAAAACTTTCGAATTGGAATCTCTGTTATTAAATTATTATCATATTTCAAGTTTATAATTATTATATTCTACATTTAGATAATGTGAACTCGTTACTTTTTAAGGTAATAAGCGTGAAGCGATTCACGCTGTATCTCGCATCTAGCAGAATAGTTCTTTCCTCTTTCCGCCCCCATTCGACACTTTGCGTTGTGAGTGGTGATACTGGCCGCCGCATATGGCCTTGACATACCGGAATAAATATATAATTCATTAAATATATAAATCCATCCCATCCATTAAATATATAATTCATTGTCCCCTAAACCAACGCGTTTATAATCCCAGTGGCGCTAGGTTATTTATGAAAAATAACTTTAAGCTTTAAATTAAACTATAAATAAAGAATAAAATTACCCATAACTCATAGGAAACTTATACCAAGCGTGGCGCCATTTATTTGATATATCGCGGGAAATTTCATTAAAGCACAAGTTTTTCCTACAAAATTCTTACAAATATTGATGACAGTCGATGTGTTACTGGTATGAGTAATGTAAGGGCCACGGTCAGAATTCCTTATGACGATTGAAAAATGGCTGGGCTTCTATTCAGTCATAAGTTTTTTTTTTGGTATAATAATCTAAAAATATGACTTGAAAAGATTCTAAAGACTTCGTTATTTTTTTTTATTTCTACATAATTTTTTTATGGATCGAATTAATCAGAGAGAACCTTTTAAATCTTTACATAGGTACAATAAATAAATGATATAAGAATATGAAAAAAATAGCAAACAAAACAGAAGAAAACTTGTTATGCAGGTCTTTCTGTAAAGACATCAGTAGGTAGAGAAAATATTGTATAGTCATTTGATCAAAACACATGCGCAAAATTTTCAACAAATCGAACGGATAAAAGTGAGCCAAAAAAGTTTAGTAAGACATTGATTGATTGATACATATACATGTAAATTAGACAGACAGGTAATGCTCATTTATTTTGAATTAAAAATAATTTATTACCCCAAGTTGTTCTATCGAACCTACAACCACCGTTTACAGTCAATCGCTGTACCTCTGCGCTACGGTCATTTGAAGAAAAGCTCATAAAGGGTAATAAAACTAAAAAAGACAGTATTCTCAAAAGTCAATTTATTTCCTCAATAGAACCAGAACATGAAACAAAATAATGAAATAAAGTATTAAATAATAATTATAATCCATATCATATTTCGATAATATTTAATCATCGCACATCGCTATAATAAATGTTTCAACTCGCAATTCTCAATTAGGTACACTCAAAAAAATTATGTGTAGCTTTAAATTAGTCAAATAAAATACTGAAATTAAGGCCGTCGTGGCGCACGTGCGATGTTTGTTGTGGGTTCGATCCCCACTCAAGGAAATGAAATATTTATTTACATTTATATTTTCATTTTTTCGCTTTGGTGTCGAGGCAAAGCACACAGTTGCGTTGTGCCACCCAACACGCAATGCCTCCAGAACTCGCGGAAAGTGGTGGCCGTGTGCGGAATACAGCGTGAAGCTGATTTAATTTTCAATTTATTAAAAAATAAATTATTATTATGATATTAATATTAATAGAGATAATAGAGTAATTTTCAATTTATTAGAAAATAAATTATAATTATGTTATTATATTTACCATTATCAACGATCAAATATTTTAGACCGTAGCAGAGCGTAAAATGGAATTAAACACCTAATACAATCTTAAGGGAATGACCGCACTAGTGCCATAATCTTATTTTGTAGACGATAAATAAATTTCGTGAGGTTGTCGTGCAGCATTGATACAGATTCTGTGTCATTGCTATATCGCGCACATAGCATGCCGAGCAAATTGAACCTATGAACATTTTCAATCCTTACTTTCACATGCGTATTGAGTGGCGGACGTGGGGTGTTGAATACGTCCCATTAAATATTTCATTTTCTTGAGTGATGTTTGAACCCACAACCTGTCGCGTTTACAGTCGCCTACTGATCTGCGTCACTATTGGTAGCTAAAAGAAAATATATGGAACAAAAAACATATCGTTGATGAACAAAGGACTGACTGAAATTAGACTTCTTTAAAAATAATAAATACAAGCGGACCCGCGCGCGAACTGTTCTAATATTTTTTAAATATATTAATTAAATTGTTTTCAGTTTTCAATAGGAAAAAACAAGCCCAAGTAATGAAAATAAGCCGAAAAAGTAAAATGTCAAGACTTATGTAAGGGACATGCAATACTTCATTAGCTTCACGCTGTATCCCGCACACAGCAGGATAAGCAGACGGAACCTAATTTTAAGACACTCCGTTCCCCACTTTCCGCTGAACTCTGGAGGCCTTGTGTGTTGTGTTGTGTCAGCGCATGCAATATAAGCAGTCAGAAAGCCTTCTTAAAATAAATTGTCTTTAGACAAAAACTTGCACATCAAATGAAAACGTATTTTAATCATTATTTAAGCATATATCTAAAATATTACAAATAAAAAATATTAAAAAGTAGCCTATGTTCGTAACAAGACCCTCAAGTACATCTATATGAAATTTTAAAACAATAGAGTCAGCAGTTTGGCCGTAGTCGCGTCATAGACAGACAGAGTTACTTTTGAATTTATAATACAAGAATGGATGCGAATATATGTGTGCGAAAAGACTATTAACAAACGTTATTCGAGTCCAATGCAAAATTTCATAAAGAGAAATGAGGTAAAGGGTTCCGTTAGAAATAGTGACGTTATAAAATATGGCTTCTTCTTTCCCGAACAATAGCTATACCAATACAATAATATTTTTTCTATTTAAACCAATAGTTTCTGAGATTAGCGCATACAACCAATTAAACTCTTCCACTGAATAATATTAGTATAGAAGAGGTACTGGAATTATATACTAAAATTACGAAGTTTGAGATACCAAATAGCAACCGACCGTGATTTTAATACATCGGGTCATCCTTCATATTTGCATAAGCTAACGAGTTATTTGCTCTATCTAACGCATTGACCCAAATTTTGTTTCAAAATAAAGGTGATACCGAAACGCATGTTAATTACACTACACGGATATTTATTATTTATATTTTTGGTGAAGTTGTGGTACTCAGTGATTACAGCTTCAAAATCAATTAAAACAAAAAGGCAGCTTCATAGTTTTTCGCATAGCAGGATATATAGATACAAAGCTTCTCGATATTACTCTCACAATTGTAGTATGGTTTTCTCATCATATTTAAAATATCGGGGCTAACATGGTGCAGTAGAAAAGCGTCTGACTATAAATACGAAAGGTTGTGTATCTATCTATACATAGATATAATAAAACTGTAACTCATCGCTGTCTGTACATGCGAGACATAATATGAGAAAATCTATTATTTGAAGCATTTATATATGTAAAATTCTATTCTCTGTTCATACATATGTACATATATGCAATATATTTCATAGTAACTTCCTATAGACCAATACATACGTTTTGGAACATATTTTTTTGATATTCAAATTGCATTTTAATAAAATTATTCCCCAATTCGTCAGGCAGTGACGGCGGCAGGTGTGAAGATATTGGCACACTGTCAGATAAGAAGGAAATTATATACCAGCGTCCCGCTATTATGGACCTTTGAAAGGCAATATATTTTTTTGCAGAAGTGGCGTCGTGGCGCTGTAGCCTTTCATGAGTATGACCGTTGGTTCATATTCCGAAATAAAATTTTCGTCCTTTTATTAGTTTTACGCTTTTCCCAAATATAGCTGGCTAGGCTAAGGAAAACTTGATGTTAAATGATTCCGTTCTTCACTTTTAGACCAACTTTTGCAAGTTGGGTGGCGAATCACAACGCCTTGTGTTTCACCGGTACAGGAAAACGAAAATAATTGAAATGTTTTTCCCCAGATGGGAATTGGCAACTATAATCATCATATTTACATTAATATACAGGACAATCAAAATCTTATTTTATTTTTCACGTTTTTTCACGTTACAAAAAAAAAACAATCGTCACTCGCTCAACGAGATCCTGTGACATTCCGTCGCTTGACATTCCCAAGAATAACACAAAATTTAAGCAAGTCTCTCCGTACATGCCGCATTACTTTGGAACAAACGTCCTAAATCTATCTAAGAAAGCCCATCAATAGTGTCCTTTAAAGCCTCATTAAAAAGAGCATTTTATCAAAGAATTAAGACAGTACTTATCATTAAAGATAAAAAAAATCATCATAATTATATTAATGTTGATGTATTGTATTATATGTATCCATGTATGTTTGTATGCATATGTAGGTATATGTTTTTTTTTATTTATCATATTTATGCTAAAAAAAAACTTTTCGAACATTGCACAATTTTGTCATCCCGCTATGTTCCTTTCACCCACTTCCACAGGTTGACTGGAAGAAATCTCTTTTAGAGATGAGACCACCTTCGTTAACCTCATTTCTGTAACTTCATTTTCTTTGTTTATTTATAATGCAATAAAGGATATATAAAATAGTGTCAAGCTACAATTACAACATTCCGCTGGCTAATTTCCACCGAGTTCTGGAGGCATTGGGTATTGAGTAGCAAAGCCGAGCTTTGCCACTCAATACCCAACTAACTAACATACTAATTTTTTCCTGGAGTGGAAATCTAATCCACAACCTGTCGCGTTTAATCAGACCTTCGTGCGCCACGACTAACTTCTTACTAACTAAGGTATTTATGTGAAAATTATTATTCGAATGTTATATTAGTGTATCCATTTTTCTAAAACGTAGTATGTGCTTTCTTTACTTATTTAACTAAAATAAGATAAATATTTATTTAGAAAACGTATAAAAATTTTAACGTATTTTTATACAAAAAAAAAAAAAATCAGCTTCACGCTGT
>DWAN01005121.1:0-11505 GCA_018230445.1 Heliconius hewitsoni
GATCCCCACTCGAGGAGATGAAATATTCACTTAAATTTATAATTCCATTTCTTCGCTGTGGTGTCGAGTCAAAGCGCGTCGTTGAGTTCTGCTACTCAACACGCAATGCCTACAGAATTCGGCAGAAAGTGGGGAGCGGAATGTCTTAACACTAGGTTCCCTCTGCCTATTCTGCTATGTGTGGGATACTGCGTGAAGCTGATAAAAAAATAATTAACCCTTCACTCTGTTACTTTCACGCTATTTCCTGCATATAAGACTAGACAAAGGTAACCTATATTTCAATTACCATGCACCGCCCAATTTCTGAGATATTGATAAACACAAAAATAATGACTTATCTAGCTTTATTTCAATTATTTACATACAGACCAACAAATACTTATGCATAAACAAAAATATTTTAATAATAATCTTTATTTAGAACTGTTCCCCAGTTTCCGCCGAGTTCTGGACGCATTGCGTGTTGAGTGGCGAAATTCAACGCCGCACTTAGCCCGACACCAGAGCGAAAAAACGAAAATATAAATGTAAATAAATATTTCGTTCCTTCGACTGGGGATCGAACCCACAACCAACCGATCTTACAGTCACACTTTGTGCCCCTGCGCCGACTGGCCTCAATATTACTGTTAAATAAATATTAAAAAAAAAATAATAAAAAATAAATACATCCAGTTCTTTATTTCCATTGCAAGTGACTTCTGTAATAGCGCCACTGATTGAAATAGTATATCTCTCAAAGAGTACGGTAAAAACAATTTTCTATCATTACGATTCAAGTACAAAAGTAATAATGAGGCTACATCGTTAGTCAAAGGAGAAAAATATTTATAATATTTTATTGTCAGCTTCACGCTGTATCCCGCGCACAGCAGGGTAGGCAGAGGGAACCTAGTTTTAAGACACTCCGTTCCCCATTTTCCACTGAATTTTGGAGGCATGGTGTGCTGAGTGGCGGTACTCAACGCCGCTCTTTGCCTCGACACCAAAGCGAAGCAATAGAAATATAAATTTATATAAATATCTCGCACATAGGGTAGGCAAAAAATCTGAGAGAGTAAAAACACTCCCATTCGTTCCCATTAAGACACTCCCGTTTCCCACTTTCCGGTGAATTCCGGAGATATTGCGTGATGAGTGGCGAAACGTAACAACTTTTGTATTATTGGATAAATAAATGTTCCATTTTATTATATATAAATATTTAATTTTAAAATATTTTTCCACATTAAAGAAACAACATACTTTTTGCAAAATATATTAAATTTAAACGTACAGAGATTTGAACCCATGCCTCTTAGACGGGACCAAAGCTTATATTGCGGCCAGGTCGATGGCCAAAATGAAATAGAATTGAATTTTCGATTACACTAAAAAAGAAAGAATTTCGTAAGCCAAACCACTTAGATATAGTCTACTAAAATATTTAATCAATAAAAATGACTCATGAATCGTAGAATACAAGTTGCAGCTAGCTTATTAACCTTCTTTCTACGAATTTGACATGTAAAATATTAAAGGATTACTAATACATTAAAAATGTGAGAATGTTAGTATGTTTCATACAACATACAATATCAGTATCTTAAATATAATCATCATGAAGCCAGTCGTGGCGTAATAGCACAAAATGAGACTGTAAACGCGACTGGTTTTAGGTTCAATTCCACAACCAGTCGCGGTAATGAAATATTTATTTAAATTTATATTTTCATTTCTTTACTCTGGTGTCGAGGCGAAAGCACGTAGTTAAGTTCCGTCACTCAACACGCAATGCCTCCAGAATGCGGCGGAAAGTGTTTCTCTACCATATAACCTTTAGAGCGAGAAGAAGCTGTCACACTTATGAGCAGATAGTTGGTGAATACAATTTAAAAACAATAATTATATTATACATAATATATAAAAACAATACATAATCACCGATTTTTATAATATAATACAATACATAGACTAATAAATTAGATATAGTGCATAGGACAAATAATTATACACACATACATACAAATACACACATACACACTTGATAGTATACTCAATGTCAAAAGAAACTATTTAAAATTTTATCACAAAGTTCAGCTTTTTTAAATGACACCAAAGATTTTTGCTTGTCAAATATTCAAAGATTAGTAGATTGTTTTAAATATTTTGAAAGTGTTAATCCATACTTAGGAAAGAAAAATACTCGTTTAGAAAATGTATAAAATTTTGAACGTAGCGGGACTCGAACCCGCGCCTCCTGGATACCGACCAAACGCTCTGACTACTAAGAAACTGAATATATGGCTTAGTGGTCGGAGCGCCTAGTCGGTTCCCAGGAGGCGCGGGTTCGAGTCCCGCTACATTCAAATTTTTATAACTCGGCGGAAAATGGGGAACGGAGTGTCTTAGCACTAGGTACCCTCTGCCTACTCTGCTGTGTGCGGGATACAGCATGTAGCTGATTTTCCATCTGTATAATAAAGTTGAATTGGTAATAATACAGAATTTGCTAGCTCAATTTTGGTAGGTATGAATAGAACGTTGCAATAATTTCAAATGTAAGAAAGTTTTTTTACTATGGTTAATATATGTACATTATTATAATTAACTTTGCAGGCATTGTATGTAACAGGTGGCACATTTGCCTAATCAATCCTACGTATAATATCTGGGCTTCCAATAACAGTCACCTGTGATGTAATAGGGTTTACGCTCATACCAAAAGACTGACTCCAATTATAGATAGCATCTAGATCGTTATTGACATCACCAATTGCACTTGGTAGATCTTCTAAGCGACATTGACGGTAAATTTAAATACTATCTGCATATATATGGTAGAAAGCAGAAATATTCTGAGGAATTGAGTTAATGAAAATTGAAAAGAGTAAAGGAGATAGGATGCCATCTTGAGGTACCCCAGCGAGGAAGTCACACCACGATGAATATATCTCATCCATACGAATGCGCTGCCTTCATTCTTTCAGGTAACTTTGAGGTAACTATGTTATTCTGATGTACAAGCTATCTTACGTATATTCTAAATTCATTCCAGTTTTTGCGTGAAAGTAGCACTCACATCCATTATAACAAACTTTCAAAGTTATAACATTAGTAAAATAAGTGATTGCAAACGCGATCTTTGTGAGTTCGATTCTCTTCCGGTCACTTCCACACTATTATACGGGTTCCCAGGTTCCCTCTGCCTACCCTGCTATGCACACAATACAACGTGAGGCTAAAAAAATATAAAGAAAATATCAATGATGCTTAAGTCACTCTTTTAAATCAAAAGGTGTTAAAAGAACACTTTATAATAACTATACATAAAAATATTTAACTAATAAATAATGTTAAGCTCAAACGAAGAGATCTATTAATTAATTTGTTAAATGGCCGTAGTTATAGTACAATTTGCTGTATCCGCTTTCTAAGTACTCTTTTTAATATATATAACTTTATGGATACGATTTCTTATGATATATTAGTATTTTTAAGGCCTTCGTATCGCAGGTCACAAGCGTGCAACAGTAAACGTAAGTTCGATTCCCACTTGGGGAATGTATAATTTAATATTTTCATTTCTTCGCTGTGATAACGAGGCAGAGTGCGACGTTGAGCTCCGCCACATAACACGCAATGCCTCAATAATTCAGCAGAAGGTAGGAAACGTGTTCTAATGGAAATAGAGTGTCCTAACACTGTAAATCCAGATGTAATCTGCTTCCTTCTATTAAAATATTAGAAGTACTGGTACTAACGCAGAAAAACTGGTGTTTTTTAGATAATATTTGGTTTAAAATATTATTTTTTAAATTTATTTAAAAGACTAAGACATACTTGTATTTCCAACAATAAATAATTGGGTGAAAAGAGTTTCGAGTAAGTAGAAGTAATTATAAAACACAAAACTCCTTTTTGGTGAAAATATAAACTAATTTTACTTTAAAGGAGTAGTAACTGAGCTTAAGCCTATCTATTTTTTTAGCTTCACGCTATATATATCCCGCATATAGCAAGTTAGGCAGGAGAGAACCTAGTGTTAAGACACTCCGTTGCTCACTTAAAAATAAATAAATGAGCTTCACGTTTGCCCACTTTCCGCCAAGTTTTTCGAGGCATTGAATGTTGAGTGGCGAAATTAAACGCCAGAAGAAATTACTATATTAATAAATAATAATTAATTCCCCCGAGTGGGGATCGAACCCACAACCCACCCCAACCCACAAATTATACCTATGCGCCACGACTGGCCTATCCAGTCAACAAATATCATTTTAACAAAACGTTACATATCGTGTTTAAGCATCATAAATTAGTTAAATAAGTACGTTGAATAGCTCTTTATGATTAAGAGTTGAAACATAACCGTGTTCTTAACTGTGATTAAGTTAAATTGATTTTGTGCGGGCGTTTTATGTATGTTATTGCATTTTAACTACGTATTATAGTAGGATTTTAAATGAAACTATTTTAAACGGATTAAACGCGTATATCCAGTACCAGTAGAGACCAGTCGTGGCGCAGGGGCACAAAGTGTGACTGAAAAACCGACAGGGTTGTGGGGTCGATTCCCACTCAAAGAGATGAAATATTTATTGATATTTCCATTTCTTCGCTCTGGTGTCGAAGCAAAACGCGACGTTGAGTTCTGCCACTCAACACGCAATGCTTCCATAATTCGGCAAAAAGTGGGAAACGGAGTGTCTTAACACTAGGTTTCTGATGTCTTGAGGCATTACGCGTTGGGTGGCGAAACTCAACGCTTTGTCTCGTTACCAGAGCAAGGAGATCTAAATATTAAATATTTCATTACCACTAATGAGAATCGAACTCACGACCGTAGCGCTTACGGTCACATGCCTCTGTAGAACTACTAGCTGCAAAATATTGGATATATAAATTTATATCAAAATATATATTTATTTTAGTGTAAAACCCAAAACGGTTTGCTTGTACAGTCCGAAGCAAGAACTAAATAAAATTTTATTACCTCCATCTTGATTAAAATGAAAGGGCTTAGTTTGAAAATACCAAATAAACTCACACCATCTGGCGTTAACGTACGTATGTACATACGTACAATTGCGTATTTCTCACGAACACAAAACCGCTAAAGGATCCATCGTAAAGTACAAGAATCGGCAATAAAATCGCAAAATCATCTTAAAGATTCATCAATCGATTACAATACGGCATTATTTTTTTATTATCCCTAATGAATATAAAGGCGAGCCTAAAAAGTGGGTAGGTATATTAAAAAACAAAATTTTAATGTGTCGCACTAAAAATTTGTAAACTTTGCCTTTTGTGAGACTTTTTTTTTATTACCTAGAGGGAACCTACAGTTGATGTATGGGGTGATAGATAATAGCGTGTCACGTACTTCGGAACCTTTATTAAGCATTCTTTTCATTGTGAGAGATCGAAATTTTGACGTATTAAATTGTATCAAAATAAAATGTAATTGATACTGTTGTGGTGCGTTTTGGTTTTTATTCTATGACTGGTCTGTGGTGGTGGGTCTGTGGGCTTGAGCCTTGACGCCGTTGTAGCACAGTTGGGTGTAGTTTCAATGCTAAACGGATTGTTGCGATTTCAATTCTTACTGGTGGGAGTGATAATAGTGAAAGTTGTTGGAATTTCTCCTTTCTGGCTGGTAAAGCGTTGCGTTGAATTCTTCTATCTAACGCATTGTCGCGAATTTTCATATTAGTTCAGTTAAGTAAAAAACTTATAATAAAGAGCACGACGAAGCCGATGGATGGTGTAAATGAAAACGCGACGGTCGTGAGTTCAATATTTACTTGACAGTATTTTCACTTTAAGGAATGAAGGGACTAAGAAAGGATTTTCCAAACGGTATTTAAAATTAGTATTGTATCCATATAATATAACCGTAAGCTTATAAAATTCGAGCCCACTACTATACTAAAAATAAATAACAACAACCACAACGTAAAACAAACGCAATTATTACTAGCACTTTATATACATATATCTATAACTTATATAACTAACCTAACCCAGTCTCTCTAAGTGACTTGATTATTCCATTTATTCTATTAAAGCTTGTAATTGTACGTTGAATGGCTTGTGACTGCCATTAGCCGTATTGTGCTTGCGTTATTATAATCATTATCTTAAAGGTGGATTTAGTGGATGATTGACATACTGAAACTGAATATAATTAGGAAGTGAGGAAGTGAGGCCAGTCGTGGCGCAGGGGCACAAAGTGTGACTGTAAAACCGACTGGTTGCGGGTTCGATCCCCACTCGAGGAGATGAAATATTTACTTAACTTTATATTTCCAGAATTCGGTAGAATGTGGGGAACAGAGTGTTTTGACACTAGGTTCCCTCTGCCTACCCTGCAGTGTGCAGGATACAGCGTGAAGCTGATATAATTAGGAAATATATAAATGTTAAAAGTTTTCGGCGTTAAGTTTCGCCAGTCAACGTGTTATGTCTTGAGTTCGGGTCGAATGTGATATTAGGTTGATAGGTTCTCTTTGGTAAACCTATTTAAAAATATGTTCTTTGTAAGACGCACAAGTCAATTATGATTCACATAGATTTTGGTTACATTTTTTTTGAAAAGACTCATACCACCGTATCATAGCCTCTGTAAACATTCATTTCAACATTTTGGACAAACATAATCAAATCATGGCGTTGAGTTCCGCCACTCAACACACAATGTCTTTAAGATTTAGTGGAAACACTAGAACGGAGTGTCTTAGCTCTAAGTTCTCCTGTCTACCCTACTATATAGATACAGGGTGAAGCTTCACGCTTCTTCAAACAAACAAAATTAAAAAATAAATAAATACACAATCAATTCCCCAGAGTAAAGGATTACCTTAAAACGTACAATTGTACAATAAAACGTCAATGTCATCATTATGGCACGAAAATTGTTAAAAAACGTTTTTCTCACGATATTAAAGTCAATAAAAACATAAAATATTTTAACATAATGTAATGATAAACCTACCTTTATATCATAACGCCTTTTGACTTTTTGGGATCTAAATGCGAAAAAAACCGCAAAATTCAGTTAAAACCGTTTATTGTTATAATTGCCATAGGTTTAGAAGTTCACATCTAATGTGGGGGAATTTTTGTTTGTTGTATATGGCGTGATTAGCCATCACGGTGTTGAGTTCCACTCAACTGCTATTTCTTGAATTCGGGAAGCAGAGTGTCTTGACACTATGTCTCTGCCTACTCTGCTATACTGAAAAATTGTGAAACTAAAAAATAGCTCCAATGCGAGGTGGATTCGCCCACCGAGGCTTCCGTAACAATTTCAAAATCTTAGGTCAACAGGAAGTACAGATAAAATTAGAAGAACTCGCTTTTCATACAAAATGCAACAAAAACGATGCTTAAATGCTCCTTTACTTTTTGATTTTACTGATTTAAAAATTAGATTTTTTTTCTGTGTTTCAAGGGATTAGTGTTTGATATTTCAGCTTGATAATTCTACGCTTTCTCGAAATAAATAATCTTGACAAATGGACATACGAACAAAAAAGTGATCTTTTAAGGCTTTTTTTCTTCTTAGGTACGGAACGCTAAAATTGACCACATATCTACTAGAACCTATAACAAGATAAGGAAATCAAATAAACAAACAAAATCCATTACTACTCCACACAAAGAGCCCTTTGACCTATAAGTATTCGAAAAAGTCGTTTACACTTTGACCCTACTACGCGTTAAAGCGTATCTTATTTATTATGACAAAATGATTGTTATTTTAACAGGAAGCATTTGGCTTTGAATTATTGAAAACAAGTTGTTTTGAGAGTGTAAGATAAATTGATATAATTATTGAGTAAGAAAGGAAATGTACTTTTGAGTTTTACTAATATTTCTGTAATTTGGCTACGAGGCCAGTCGTGGCGAAGTGGTGGCACAAGTGTGTCCAGAAATGCGACTGGGTTCGATCCCCACTCGATTAAATGAAATATTTATTTAAATTCATATTTCCATTTCTTTTTCGGTCTGGTGTCGAGGTAAAGCGCGGCGTTGAGTTCCACCACTCAACACTTAATGCCTGGAAATAAACTTGAAAGTGGGGTACGGAGTGTCTTAACGCTACCCCCCTCTGCCTACCCTGCTGTGAGCGTAATACAACCTGAAGCTGATCCAATTTTCGAAAACACAAAAGATTTACGTTTGAGCTTTACTAATAGTTCCTCATTTTGATTACAGCTCAATATTGAATTAATATTTTGTATCGAAATTTTGACACCTAAACATGCTAATGATTTTTTTTATGTTGGGTGATTTGGGAAATTTCGTGAGGTATCAATATGATTTTTCTTATCATAATAACAATTAATATTTTACATATTTTTATGTCGATACATTACTTTACTATTCTCTGGATACTTTACTATTTTCGCCAAGTTTGTACAGTTATCTTATATATTTTTACCCGTAACTTTGGTAGGTGGGCAGAGAGTCTTAGTCATTTTAGCAAAGCTGAAATTTTCGGGATTAATAGTCTAATATGTAGTTAAGACTGTTGCGTACTCACTAACTTTCAGAGACAGCACCAATTTAAGGTACACTTATTTAAATATATTTTAAGAATAATGTAAAAAAAATATATTTATTATTAGCAGACATTCAGTGACGGCATCTTCACACTAACCACTGTCTACCCTGTTGTGTGCGGGATACAGCGTGCAGCTGATTATTATTACCAGTGCGCCTTTACTCCTGCCAGATGACCTAAAGGCTATCTAAAATTGGGCAAACTACGTTGTACTAGCAAGCTTTAATTTTACATATATTATTTACGGACTATTTCAAGATCCATTATAAGCACTCAGACAGAGATGCACCTTTATTTGGCGCTAAGTCTGAAAGGACCTTCAAGATAGTGAGTACGCATAATTTTCATTTCTATGCTTTTCGACAAAAAGCATTCAGCATGCCTCAAGAATTCACCGGAAAGTGGGTAATTGAAGTGGCTTATTGGAAACGAAGTTTTAACACTAGGTTCCTATGTTCCCTTTCCCCTACTATATGCGAGATACAGCTGAAGCTAATATAAAAAAATATACATAAATATATTTAAGTTGAAGTTGAACAAAGCAAACGTGAAAGTACTCGTGAGTAATCTCAAATAGAACAAGTGCACACATGGCCAGTTAATCTCAGCGATGATAAATGACGGACCTACGCTCTGATTTAACTTTTGTTATACAGGTTGATGTTTAATTCTGAAATAAATTAATATAAACTTGTTAATTTTAGCTTTTCGCTGCATCCTTCATTTAACAGGATAAGCAGAAGAAACCAAATATGGATACTCCATTCCCCATCTTCCCCAGAATTTTCGAGTTACTTTTTAGTAAGTTGAGTGGCGAACTCAACGTCGCACTTAGCCTTGACACCAAAGCGAAGAAACGAAAATACAATTTTAAATACATCGAGATTAGATCTCTATCGATGGGATGGAGTCCATAGCCGTCGCGTAACCGTCACACGCTTTTGCAGCTTAAATTTTTTTTTTATTAAAATCATATAAAAAAGAAGAAGAGTATTAAATACTTTATTCTTCACTTGCCGCTGTAATGCGAGAACTCGCGTTGGAGTGATTTAATGCTGTACTTTATATAACAAAAAATAATTAGACATATTTCATTATTCAGCGGTAATTAAACCCACAATCGTCGCATTTATAATAAGACGCTGTTCCTATTCGTCGTGACAGTCTCTAATATATACATAAAGATGTTTCACTTAAATAAATCACCCTATATACAAATAGGCGTGACTTCGCGACCGGTCCACAGATTACAGCATCTCTTATAATAGGTTGCATCGATTATTGCGCATTAGCTGAAACAATTGCCTAAGGTCAGCAACCCGTGATGCACTTTTGATGCACGTTTAATAAATCAATTTGATGAATCCGGATGATTATGATTTAAGTATAGAGTAGTATAGTGTAGTAAATATGGTTATTGTTCTATGATTTCAAGTTGTTTTACTACTACGATGTTTATTTTGTTTACTGTTCGTGTAATTCGTTAGCACTAGGATATTGCTATATAATATAAAGAATATCTTGAATAAAATTATCGAGACTGGTGTGGTGCACACAGAGTCTGGCTTTAAACGTGACAATTATGAGTCCGATTTGCACTCTGAGGACTTATTTTCAGTTATTCGTTTTGATTACAAGGCAATGCGTTCAATGTCTCGAATTGTCTTATGACATTAATTTTTCTCTGTCCACCCTACTATTTACGAGATAAAGCGTGTAACAGAGAGAGAGTAACAAAACTCAAGACTTTCACCCCATCTTAACATGGCCAAAACACCATAATAGCTGATAAGCCAAATCTTAACCAATTAAGCAACGTGGTAATGTCAACATGCACAATGCACATTGCACATGCACAATAATTGACCGGTGGATCGCCTTAAATCAACCCTTTGACTGAACTGAACACCGACGCAAATACGTCCGCACGTTAAGCTTCCGTACAAATATCAAAGTAAGCAAAACCGATATTAAGCAGGCTTATGATACTGTCACATACAAAAGTGGTGAGAATTTATTAATGTATATAATTTGCAAAAAAAATATTTTATTTTATTTTTCTTAAAGATGTGTTTATTTATATTTGTAAAATGTAAGTTTTGCTAAGGTTAGGTTACAAAAAAAATAATACGTACATATGAATAAGTACTAGTTTTCCTTAGATATTTATCTCAGATTTGATAATTTATTATTAAAAGTGATGGCAAGATTTCGTCAAAAATATATATTTTTAATTAAAAAACTTACTAAACTAACTTCCATAACGAAGCAAATTACACTCAATTTAGTGATAAATATAACAATATCAACTGGAGGAATTTTCAATTCGTATATAATATTTTTTTGAGCCCAGTCGTAGAGCAGTTGCACAAAGTGTAACTCACTCGAGGAAATGAAATATTTAATATTTACATTTCTTCGCTTTGGTGTCGAAACAAAAAGCGCGGCGTTGAGTTTCGCCACGCAACAAGTAATACCTCCAGAATTAGGCGGAATATACAACGATTTATCTTAACTATATATTAAAAAAAACTACTTTATACTTCTCCAATCATCAGTACAAAGGCACTTATCAGCGTACAGTACGGACGATTGAAGCTTCTATCCATATGTTTGCAGTTACCGTATTTCAGTAGAGCTTACTTGGGACCTAGGCTTCGAAATATGACTATAATATAACTATCTATATCATTAGGTATTAAATCTTAGTCTCTAGGTAAAGAAATATAATGATAAATATATTTTTTAAAATTTATCTTTTGATTAATTGTGTGATTTTCTTCGCTTATGTTATAAAAACAAATAATAAAATTAAATAAATCAGTGTAGCCATGGTATTATATCAATTTTTCCAAATCAAGAACCACTTTCATTCATTCAAACTAAGCTGCTGCGCCGAGACGACCTGGTATCAATGGTATCTAAAATTTAATAGTTATATATATATA
>DWAN01005122.1:0-11505 GCA_018230445.1 Heliconius hewitsoni
CGACTGGTTGTGGGTTCGATCCCCACTCGAGGACGGGAAATATTTATATACATTTATATTTTCATTTCCTCTCTCTGGAGTCGAGGCAAAGCGCGGCGCTGAGTTCCGCCACTCAACACGTAATGTCTCCAGAACTCGGCGGAAAATGGGGAACGCAGTGTCTTAACACTAGCTGCCTATCCTGCAGCGTGAAGCTAATTTAATATTTTGATTTAAATCACAAAACTATATAAAAATAAAAAAAAAAATAGTATCTATACAGAAATACCACTTCACATTAAAAAAAATGTATTTTCATAATAATATATTTATTGTTTATATGAAAATTATACAGATTTAAATATATTGTGTTCTGGAGTTTGTAATTGAAGATTTAAATTCTCTCTTTTATCACAAATACTTATATAATTTTTTTATTAAACTAAAAAGAAACAAGTTTATCCATTGTCAGGATTTATTACAATATTTCTAGTAAATAGTGATCAATAAGCTTGATTAAATCATAAAAACGATAATAATGTATTTATATGAGTGCGGGTACGTAGGCATACCTGGAAACAGTAACTCACAGCAACCGTGGATTTATTGGTTTTATAATGTTTGATAAATATTAATGATTAGGTATATGCTTGTTTACTGTCATCTCAATACATCTCTTTCATATGAAATGTGCATTTTTATACGTTTTCTTAATAAGTATTTTTCTTTCCTAAGTGTGGAATAATACTTAAAAACAAACGTTAAAAAATGTACATTGTATTTATTGATGAAGAGATTAGATGTATGTAATGTGGGCGAATTAATTTAGATATGTACGTATTTTTGGATAAAGTTTTGATTTTATCAGAATGTTTATTTTAGATTTTTTTTGTAACATTTTTAAAGCGTTATTCCACACTTAGAAAAAAAAAATGAATTAGAATATTATAAAAACGTATAAAAATTTGAAGAGACGCGGGTTCAAATCACGCTACGTTCAAAACTTTATCTAATTAAGTGTTTAATTTTCTATCTATATAATGATATATTTAGGAAAATCTGGAATATTTCTTGATTTTTTCTTATTATATTGAAAAAATTGTCCTGTTATTTGGAGTTATTTAATTGATGAATGTAAATTTTTGATGGACGAAACTTTTGTGCATAATTTCAATCACTTTTCACTCTGATTAATTAAGCCGTATTTAAAAATGTTCGCTTCTACCACCGATAATACCTAATAATTTACAAATTTCATAAAGTCCTACAGACATCGTACATTCTTATAACAAAAAGCAATCCGAAACACACCAATAACCCATAATTATTATAATTAACACTCAATACTAATCCCCATCGAGATTTATTTTCTGATTTCGAAGATTAATATAACTAGAAATGTACAGTTGCGTCAACGTGTCCCCGCCTACGAAAACGAAATGTAATGAGGCTATAATCTGATATGGAGTATTGAAATATCGTATCGAATGTAACGCCCAAACGCGGTGAATAAGACATTCGATTTCGAGTTTAGTTTAAAAGCTCGTTTTGATGCAGTAAAAGTTACCGTGCAAGGGAAATGTATGAATGAACAAGTAGTTCTTTATGTTTTATAAATAGGTTTTATGTGGTGTGTGTGAATTTTATATAGATATTTTTTTAACTTAATGCTATATCTCGTAAGACACTCCGCTTCTCACTTTCCGCCAAATCCTGGAGGCATTGTGTATCGAGTGGCGTAATTCTACCCCGTGCTTGGCCTCGACACTACGGCAATGAAATGAAAATATTAAATATTACATTTCATTTAGTATCGAGCGAACATTCTGTCGTATTTACAGGCATATGCTTGCGTCCCTGCGTTAGATCTGGAGTCTAGCTTTTTTTATTTTATATATATATCGAACAAATTAAAAGTATTGTACGTGTATCTAGCTACAGTTGGCTGAATTCTGCTCTATAAATTGCTATGTTTTCTGAGAAGCAGGTCTGAATGAGTCTCAATGACTATCCTACATTTTACATGGAATATGGAATAGAAGAAATCCAGGTATTGACTTATTCTTGCTCAAAGAATTGCTTAGCTGAAATGGCGGTCAGTCAGGCAGAGTCAAGAACTCGTTTCAGAAGCAGTTGGATGTTGGAAGCACAGAAGATCCAGCCGTGGGCGTACAAAACGCTTAGATAATGATGGTTGTAAAATATTCAAATAACTTGTAGAATACATAAGCGTATGGCAACATTTTAAATATGTTAAAAAATAACTTGAAGAAAATAAAAATTCAATATTGCTTATTATTAACTTTAGCTTTAGTGACTTATTGGTAAGACATAAAATTAATTTAAACATAATACATAACAATTGTCAAATTACCTCGAAAAATAAAATATCAAACGTACTTCAGCTTCAATAAATTTCAGCCGCAGATTTATTATTATTAACAGAAAATGGCTTGGAAATATATATTTTTCGACAGATTTAAAGCCTTATCACCCACACAGTATCTTATCAGACAATCTAGTGAGTGGGTATGACAACTCTGGGCGATCAATCGTGACTTATTCTCATTACTGCTTTGAATCTATCACTGGTATGTATAGAGGAAACAATATCACTTTCTACTCAGCCAGTCGTGACTCCCCTTGACCAGGTCATATGTCCGTTTGTATATGGATCGCGGTGCCGTATGATTGGTTAAATTTATTATTTTTTTTCTATTGACTATAATAACATATTAGCATTTTATTTTAGTATAGAAAAATATACATAAGTATTACATTTGAAATTACCTAGATGTTGTCATAGACAGCAAATTGTTCTTTTATTTCATAAAGCTTTAACATTTCAGCCATAACTAAATTGTAAATTAACCAAAAAAGTAATTAAACAAAATAGAAAAGAGTATTTTATATGTTAATCCAATTTCTTATGTTACAGGGGCATATATAGCATGGATATATGACAATATATAGCGTTTTGAGGCCAGTCGTGGCGTAGGAGCACAAAGTTCGGCGTTGAGTTCCGCCGCTCAACACGCAATGCCTCCAGAACTTGGCGGAATTCGGGGAACGGAGTGTCTTACCCTGCTTTGTGCGGGATACAGCGTGAAGCTGATTTAATTTAGTTTTAGTATGTTATTAAATATACTTTTTCAATTTTTATCAATTTTTGGTTATATTTATTATCATGTCAGGAAGCAAGTAGTGATAAGGATATAACTGAATAGGAAAATAATGCATTCCATTATATCCGTTCCGTTCTCTCTGCTAAGTTAAGTTATAAAAAAATGAATGCTATTTTAGGTGATTCTGCCGACACCATAGTTATCATTAGTTAGCAGTTGAAGTTAGATGTGGAATGGCATATTTACAAACTATACATCGAAGAAAGCCCGATCGAATCAAGCTTATTTAAAACAATTTAATACATTATTTTATTTGCATTGCACGCTAACTGACGTAACATGGATTTACTGCTAACAATAACTTACATTTCGCTTTAATCAACATAAACACACAACTCGATTACTTTAGACGATCATTAAACCATTTAAAATATGAAGATTTACTCGCAACGATTTTATTATACGGAATTGTAGAGCGCCATTTAGAGGAAATGTCATTAATGTAATGTCTATCCAGTGAAAGGCGTCAGAATTAAGGCATATTGTGATAATTTAAATATTATTGCTGTATCGTTAGTATTTTATTATTTGTGCATTAAGTGTCCAATACTTGGGGAACTACTATATATGTGAGGATAAATGGTGGACGGAGTGTCCTAATATTAGGTCCCCTCTGCCTATTCTACTGTGTGCGAGATATAGCGTGAAACTGATTTAGGCTTCTAATACTTGTTTGTAGAATTGTTATGATTTGTCCATATTTTCCACATCTTAACTATTTTTTTAAATGTAAATATTGTGTTAATAAATACTGTATATTTAACATTCTCAATTTTTTTTCTCTCCAAACGTAACCGAATTTGCGTTTCTTATGAACTAAATCAAAACAGAACTTATAAATGTGAAAAAAATAAGGCTCTAAGAAAACTGTCATTATTGTAAGTAAAAGAAAATCATTTTATTAATCACGAAAATCATTTTATTAATCACATTTACAGCGATTTCTCAATAAAATATATAGAAGCTTACAACTTTATAGTGCTTTTAAAGCTCGGTCAGAGCACTCACGACCAGGTACGGTCACGAAATATTACGTCAGGACACACCTCTCTAAAGGTTTGGAGATTTTTTTCTGTATTCTTAACGGTGGCGTTAGGATCATCGACATATGAGTTAAATATTATATGCTTATAAATTCTATTTAAGTCAAGATAGAATACAGTATGTTTGCAAATCAAATATTCTAATTTTACCGACTAATATTTATTTTTTTTCAAATTGGATAAATATAGATAAGACCGTCGTGACACAGCGCCACAGCGGCTGATTCAACCGTTGAACCGTTCTGGGTTCAACTCCTATTGGGGATAATAAACTATTTAGATTTTCTTGTTTTATTATTAATAATTATTTAGATGTTCTTAGATTTAGAGTAAAAGAAGATTTATATTTGGAATGAATGAAATTTTTACTTTGAAACTAAACTATTAAATACGTAAAAATAATTCTTTGTCACTATTGTGTGCAAAAATCACTAATACTATGTATGCAAAAATCACTAATATCATGTATGTAACAAGGCAAACGCGGCGTTGAGATCTGCCCCTCGAAATTCAATGCTACGGAAATTCCTGTGATATGCGGGATATACGAGAACGTTAAAAAAATGTATATTCGGATTAATCACGTAGATATATTTATGTATTATACGTGTATTTCAGGAAATGTGATATTTTGAAAAATTTAAAAGTTGTCAGTAGAGACGCGCACGCAGTTAAGGTAAATAAATGACTATCTGTTGAAAAATTTCTTTCTAAATGTATAAAAAATAGTGAAAATCAATAATCTTGTGATATATATTATATTTACACTAAGACGCCATATTTTTTATATAGCTCAGGTCTCTATTTTTTGTATTTCGCACACAACAGGGAACCTCGTGTTAAGATACTCCGATCCGCACTCTTTTCCTTCTTCGAGTGAGAATCGAACCCACAACAAGTCACACTTTGTGCCCCTGCGCCACGACTGGCCTCATCTAAAATTTCATACTAAAATCAAATCAAACCAAATATATTTACTTCAGACATTCAGTTCATTCAATACAATGTGGAAAGGAAAGTACTATAAATTCCGTTACATAAGAATTAATGGTACGCGGACACAATTTATAATCTCGTGAAAGAAATATTTCGCTTTGTTCGCCTCACTTGAGTATATCACTGTAACACTAACTAAACGAGTGTTTACAATATTTAGATACAAATCTAATAGAAGCTAGTTTGTATTTAGTATATTTGACTATTACTGTGTCTTTTAATCTATATAATACTCTACTTTTACTCAGCGTTTAACATGTATTGGACAGACGAGAGTGCTGAGTTGAAATTTGAGTATGTTAAAGTGAAATAAGGATACATCAATAAAAAGATTACCTTTACTATAGCTACGTGCTTACAACTCCTATACAAATGATAACATGCGTTCAAATTGTAATAAATCACAGAATATTTGCAATGTTTAACACAAAATAACAAAAAAATTTTGCCATTAAGTCATTATTGTTCTAAAACACAACCATTGATTGATCTTTTAGATTACTTTATTAACTTTTGTGTTTTGCAAATTATGTATATAGTATAATAAATATAATATAAGCTTTATTTGTAATCTTTGTTTATTCCAGTTGCAGCCTTCAAATTTATTTACGCGGACTTTAAGATACAAAATGGAAAATCTCGTATTTTCTGGTTTCCGTAGGAATTTCGGGAAATCCTCTCTTCTTGCTCATCTACACAACCTAACCGGTAGGTTAGGGGTGTTTTAGAGTATATTCTATGATTTATTATAATTTGAAAGCATGTTAACATATAGTACACATAAAGTATACGAGTAGGTAATCTTTTGATTGATGTGTTAAGGATAGATCAATAAAAAGATGCCTATGCTATTTCTTTTTCACTTTAACATAAATAGTGTCGAACGCAACCAATATTAAAATAAAATAAAGTAACTGATCAGTTATGCAAAAAAACATATGCTTTAAAAGAATATAATCATCACTTAAAGAAAATGCAAAAACAAACCCTCTAAACGTTAATATTCCAATATATTTATCTTTTTCCGAGGCTAGTCGTGACGTGACGTCACAGTACGGTGCGTGCGCGTGCGCGCGTTGCCCGAATTCACACCGACACCACGACTCGATCGTTCAAAAGGTTTTTTATCCTTCGGCCATTGCCATTGACAGTGTACCTATTCTGTATATGAATATGTAAGTGGTTTGGACATTTTGTTTGTTTATTTTAGTTTTAATGTTAGTATATTTTTGTTTATGAAAAATAGCCGTTTCTCATAAACTGTAGACGCAAGGTTCTAAGTAACATTCTTTTTAGGTTTTCGTTGTATTCCACAAACAGCTGGATAGGCAGATGAAACCTACATTAGCCATTCATAGTTTTAGAGATAATTGTCCTGTTACCAGAGCGAGAAAAGGAAACAAATGATTGTGTGTGTGAGAGGGAATCGAACTTCAAATCGTCGTGTTTTCAGTTAGTCGTTGTGCAACTACTCCACCTTCGGCCTATAACTAATATAACATTATTACATCCGTTTATCTGTGTGTTTGTCTGTCAATAGCATTTATCTCAAGCACGCTTGGAGATATCGATGTGAATTCTAACCATATGCTCAGATCTACGGTCCCTTGATTTTCTAAAAAAAAAAAATCTACATTTACTTAAATATAAAAGATATAGCCGTTATATTACAAAAAATGCATATTTCGATACTATAAAGGGAATCAACATTAATAAGGTACTTCCGGTGAAATTTTATAAATAATTCGCGATTTTTTCTAATCATGAGTTATAAAATTAACAACAACAACCATACCAACACAAAACGTACATATAACTTCAAACCTAGTCACAAAACATCAAAAAAACAAAATATATTAACCACTAAACCACACACGCGTCGAACGTACAGTATGCAAATCCAACATCTTAATATAGAGAGCGGTGGCTCCCAGTTTTGTTATTACAATCAGATAGATTTACATTTCATAAATAAATGCATCTTGGACTGCCCTGGACTCTAACGACGCCACACTCGAATGTTTTCGCGCATAAAATGTGAGAGGCTTAATTTAAATAAGACACGCTCCTGGATGCGAGTGTGAACTTTAGATAGCGTGTTGGAAGTATTGGAAGTGTTGGAAGTTAAGTAAAATTGTTGTTGGTTATGTCGCTTTTGATTTTGTTTTGTGAGTGGTTCAAAGTTTGTTCAAAAATAGAGGCGACGGATTTTTTAAGCTGTTTTTTTGTTTTTAAAGGATTTCAAATATAACTAGTTTTTTTATTAAGTTTAAGTAATTTATGTGATGATTCATAGAAAAATAGACAGAGGGGCCTACAGTTATATCTTCCGTACTCCAATTTCTACGCGAATCCGTGACATTGCTTGTTGAGCCGTCGTGGCGCAGGGCAAGTCTGTGCGACGTAAACGCGATGAGTGTAAGGTCGATTCCCGTTCAAAGGAATGAAATAATTGATATTTAATTTTATCGCTCTGGT
This sequence comes from Heliconius hewitsoni, assembly GCA_018230445.1. Classification (NCBI taxonomy): domain Eukaryota; kingdom Metazoa; phylum Arthropoda; class Insecta; order Lepidoptera; family Nymphalidae; genus Heliconius; species Heliconius hewitsoni. The sequence continues at coordinate 7,682 of DWAN01005122.1, forward strand.
AACGAGGCATATCGCGGCTTTAAGTTCCGCATTCAATAAGAAATTCCTCGAGAATTCTGCTGAAAGTGGGTAACGGAAATGTCTTAATGAGAAAGGAGTCTCTTAACACTAGGCTCCCTTTACCTTCCAAGCTGTGTGCCTATATTGCGAAGCTTAAAAAATGTAAGGCCATGCTTTGTCGTATTTAGTATTTGACAAGTAGGTACTGTTAACTGATAGTAATATATTATCCAGAGTTCAAATTCGTATCCATCGACCTACAGTCGGATGGTATCCTAGTGTGCTACAATGGTCTCTACGTCTCAACATACATAATTAGATAAAAGTTTGCTTGTTGGAAAATCTTTTGTTTTGCAGAAGAGTAGTAAGTACTCTTGTTTCGTTTCTTAATGCTGCATACTGATTATTGTTAATTATATTAATAATATTTTTTACGCCAGTCGTGGCGCAGGGGCACAAAGTGTGGCTGTAAACGCGATTGGTTGTGGATTCGATCCCCACTTGAGAAAATGAAATATTTATTCACATTTATATTTTCATTTCTTCGCTCTAGTGTCGAGGCAAAGCGCGGCGTTGGGTTCCGCCACTCAACACGCAATACCTCCAGAACTCGGCGTAAAGTGGCGGAACGCTGCGTAAAGAGCAGAACGGAGTGTGAACACTAGGTTTTCTCTGCCTTCCCTGCTGTGTGCGAGCTACAGCGAGAAGTTGATATTTTTTCTAAATATTTTTTACGTTTTTAATCTTCTCTAATCACGAGGTTAGACTCCTATTACACTTTTTCAATAGAAAGTAATGAATTAAGCGATACACCAGTACTTTCCCCTAGGATTCCACAAACACGTACCGTATATATAAAAAAGTAGGTACCCATACCTACTATCAACTTCACACACGTGCTTCTATAAAAAAAAGAAACGAACAATTGAATATTAGCCCGTAATATGATATTTAATGCTATCAAAGACATTATTTTCTGTTCTCACGGACGCTATAAAAATCAAGTTATAATTTAGTACAACCTCCGAACCGACACGTACATATATTAATTCAAATAATGACCATATCAGTATAAGGCTTCTTTCGTCACACCGTATAGAAAACATCAAACATATATAATTAAAGGTATCTATCTATATATCTATATATATATCTATCTATCTATAAATTACGGTAATTGTATAGTTCTTCTTTAATTACGATACAATTCGAAGGTGAGCTTGTGAAACGTTTATTTAATTTAATTTTTGATGTGATCGATTGATTTTCTGTTCGAATGTTATTTTTGTGTTGTGTGATGGTGAATTTTATGTTATATGTTGTTGTTATGTATAGATTTTTAAAAAATAAATATAATAAATTGAATATACAGCCGAATTTGTCAGTCGCACCAAACCTACTAACTCTCCAATATTGTACAGGTCATACAGTGTTCTATTTGTATTCCTAGAATTGTATGAGAGAAAAGAAATCTGGAATGGATAATATGTAAGAATATGAAAACGATAAAAAATATATTTCGTTTATTAAAGATCCAAATAGGCGAACTGCTTTTCCAGTGCTGACTCCGCACGAAAAAACATTCTAATTGATAGAATCTAAAAGGGAGTGATATACGCTCTCTCTTACTCCCAGGTTGTAAAGTGGGAAAGTAAAAATGTTTCTGATTAAAGTCGTTGTGGCTCAGCGGCATCTAAATGTAAGCGCGATAATTGTGGGTTCGAAACTCGCTAACAAAACAACACACAAGGTTCCACCACTAAATATACAACATCTCGAAAATCTGTCGGAATGTGAGGAATGGTGTGTTTCATCACTAGTTTCCTAACGCCGTTTCTAAAGTATTTCAAATAACAATCTATGAAAATATTTTTTTAAATCTTTTTTTTCTCTATGTCACTCTACAATAGAGGTGTATGATAAATAGCCATAATCCATCGCAATACAAAGATTTCAACACAACAATATTGTCAATTTAACAAAATACTTGATGGTCCATTATACTCTATACGGAGACCCTCTCAATACGTTCTCGATGTATTCTCGAATTTTAGTTCTCTTTCTGCATACTTAAGTTGTATATACAACATTTTTGAAGAGTTCCATAGTCATAGAAGCTTAACATGATTTTAATACATTTTATGCCGTCGTGAAGCGTTTATTAAGTCCTGTATTTATCAATCATTCTCAAGTCTGAGATCGATCTTGAGATGCCGTTTTCGTTTATAGATCATAAGACTTTAGAGTGGTTTAGAAAACGGGAATAAGTAACTGGGCGTCCGCTATATTGCTTCGTACAAACGTACTATACTTAGAAAAATATTGTTGTTAGCTTCACGCTGTATCCCGCATTCTCGTAATTTCCGAGACATCGCGTGTTAAGTGGCACACCTTAAAGTGTCATCGAGGTAATGAAAATAATTCATCTCTTCTAGTGGGAACCGAACCCATAACTATAGCGTTTATAGTCAGACACTTTACTGAAAAGATATTCCTTAATTTAAGCGGCATCATATACACATGTAAAAAAAATCTTAGTTCTCAAAAGGCTATCTTTTGTTTTGGAATGTACTTTAAAAAACGTTATATAAAATACAGTTTTATTTAAACGTATGCAGTATTCATATATCAGTGCATAGTAAGAGGGAGTGGATAGAAATGTTTTGCTGTATACGATCTAAGCCGTTATTGTAATATGGAATAAGATTAGTATACCTACTGGAACCGATCAGTGTACTGTCCGCAGCTAAATATAGAACGTTGCTGAAATATTTTTCTAAAATTTCCATACTTTTTTTGTGTTATGTTTATAATTAAAAATATTTTTAACTTAAAACACATATATATATATATATATAATACTATATAGTTAATAATTTTACCTAATAAAGTTGAAAATGCTTCTTGAAATATTTATCTACATTTATATTTCAAATTAAATGTATAATTTAAATGTAGTGATAAAATCAATGAATTTCATTTCACAATTATTAAATTTTACCAATATTACGCATAGTTAAGAAGGTAAAAATATTTGGTCACGTGTCAATTTAACACCATTGTTAGTACCAGTTACTAATTTATTTCATAAATATAAACTAAATAAAGACTACCATTAGCGTGCGGCAGTAAACGCGACAGATTGTGAGTTCGATTTCCACTCGAGGATATATATTTTTTTATATTATTATTTCCTCGCTGTGCTAACGCAGCAAGACGCTGCGTTGAGTTCCACCAATCATCACGTATCACACCAATCAACAGAATTTGGCGGAAAGTGGTGAATAAAAGTGTGTTAATACAACATGATATTAAAAAAAAACAAAAAAAAAATATATATATTTTCCCACTGACCGTACAAGCGGATACATTTGAAGCAGTTGCACAAGTTTCTTTTGTCATTGTATAATGATGCTTAACGTTTGTGATGTTTTGTGACTTGGAATGCGCTTCGATTAGACTTATGTATGTGCCATACAGAAATGGATTATACTCAAGCTAATAACTAGCATTGCTTCACTTTTATAACAATAAACCGCTCTTATTACAAAAGAAATAAGGTTTAAAATGCCACATTTTGACTACTAATCAGTGCAAATGTGCTTAGATTTCCTACAATCGTGTGATAGATGTGTCGCGTCGGTAGTAGTAGGTTAAAATTCATAATTGATGAAGAGAAAGGTGAGTTTTGATTAATAGCATTGCTATGTCAGCATTTGTTATACTTTACGTCGTGTGTTTGATTTAATATGTTTAGAAGTAATGACGATAAACAAGTTTACACAAGCTTATTATATATCATTTAATTAACTTCTTTTCTTTTC
>DWAN01005123.1:0-11504 GCA_018230445.1 Heliconius hewitsoni
TAAATTTAAGTAAATATTTCATCTCCTCGAGTGGGGATCGAACCCACAACCAGACCGGTTTTAAGTCACACTTTGTACCCGTGCGCCACGACTGGTCTCTTTTTATAACTACTTATTACTATGTTATACTCGTATGCATATATATCCAGTACATAAATCACAAATTTGATATGATTTATTATATTATTTTGCATCGTTAAGGATTTATTAATATAGTTTAAAATATATAGATTTATGTTATTTGAATTTTGATTACTAAACGAATAAAGCAAACACGAGTTATTTTAGACGTTACACGCATTGAGAGTAAAAGATTACGAAATTCCATTGTTCCCGCTATCTTTTTGAGCCTCTGAAAGATAATAAGGTTTAGTTTTTATTTGTATAAATTACTCGATTTAAATATAAAATGAATTATGTACACTATACTTTCATATGTGAGTATGTCGTAGAAACAATGTATCTTTATAGTTTTGATTCCTTTCTGTGGGCAAACAAGATAGTATGTTTTATATGCGGCTTCGCCTGTTTGGTTATATGGAAATAACTAAAAATTGTGGAAGTCGGGCACTTAAAACATATGATATATTTTAAAAACCCGAGATGACGTAGTGGTAACGAGTTATATCGGAAAGAAACAATTAAGCCGTATTTTATTTCGCCTTCTCCGATAACAAAAGGATATTTCAATTCGAACCAGTAGTTCCTCAGATAAATATAAAAATCAAACAACTACACGACCATTGGTCATCCAATAGAGGTTATATAATATACTTATGGCATTAGGCGTATTTGTATATTCTTATACAAAAATAATACATCGAGAGCCAAGTTATTTATGAAATAATTATTCTTTTTTTAGATACAACTTAACCAAAGAAAAAGATGCGGAGTCCGGGGACTTCGACCCTTTCTCAGAAAGACAGGCGGAGAATCCTACTTCGTAAGTATTTTTATACGTACTAAATATGTTTTAATGCGTAATGGTGGATTAATAAATGCCAGAACTGCTTTGAACTTTATGTTTATTTAAAATAAACGCATACGTTTCATAACATAGATTATAAAATAAAAATACAATATATTAAAAAGTGTTTTTTTTAGTATCGACTATATTAAAACATTTAGGCCTGTAGTTATAAATGGCTCTCAAGTCTGAGATCGATCTTGAGATGCTATTTTCCTTCATAGATTTATAAGTAATGAATGAAAACTCTATGTCAAAATCGAACTCGGACTTGAGAGCCTTTAATAAATACAAGTCTTACTTTATACACAAATAAATATTATCTATAACGAGCAATTATATGTATGATGAGTTAAAAGTAGTTTTGCAAGAAGGTAGGAGATTCAAATACCGCAAAAATATAAATTTATGAACAGAATATTAATATGTACAATTTATGTAATATTATAGAGTTATTGACTCAAGTATATATGTGCTTGAGTTAAGTCACCTTTTATAAATAGTATTATGCGAAACAAATTTATCCTTAAGTATTTAATTGTAGGAGTTTGAAGTGTACAAAAATTGACGCATAGCGAAGTGATTTAGATTGGCATTTGCGAAATATTTAAATACTTATATATATGTTATACATATCTATACGTATATATATCTATACGTATAATAAAACTGTCCATATATGGGTGATATATGACAAAAAAATTTATTTAGAGAATTTATCTATATAATGAAACCATTTTTTATAATAGCAAACAAAACTGCTTGTTTGTGCGCTTTGTCGTTTCTGATATCAGCGTGCGCACGCTGATATCAGAAACTACTTAACCGATATAAATACTGGTAATATTATATTTTGGAAAACTTCCCATTCCCTTCCCTTCCCTTTAACATTTAGTGTCGAACGAAATCGGTTTTTAAATAAAAAAATTGTTTCATTTTTAAGTATCTATTTTGTTCGACAAAATTGCTACAAAAAGAACTGATTAATTTAATCGGTTGATAATGTTACTGAAACAAAGTCAAAAGTCAAAGTCAATTCAGATTAGTAAACAAATAATTGTGTATTTCAAACGGAAGAACTCGCGAGCGGGTCGCTAGTAAATACTAGTAATAAACAAATATATATAAATATATATATATTTGTTTTTAAGGTCTTGCTTATTTTTAAATGTAGAGTCATAAAAATATAAGTCATTAGAATATATTTGGATATGGCAGTTGTATTTAAAAATCCGTTATTATTTATAATTTCAAATCATAAAACCACATGATTTAATAAGAAATCCATAAGAATTAACATCTATATATATATAAATTTTCCTTATTCTATTTACGTATTTTTATTAGTAAATATAAATATAAAACGCAAACTGTACGTAAGCACTATGTAAACAATTGAGATATATTAACACGTATATGTAGGTAAATTATATTGGATACTTAGTACAGGGCCATTCATAATTAACATGAACGAACAGTCAACTCAGGATTATATTTATATTAATGTGGTATTCAATTTACATAACTAGTGTCCGTCTGTCCTTATATGGTAATATTTAATTATGAAAGCTAACTTTAGGTATATCAGGTGCTGGAAATAAATTCTTGTTTCCATAATTTATTTATTAATAATAATATTTGATCATGTATTTAAAATTTTACCGCTTCTTGGTTCCTATCGTACGTAATTTTGTTATACTGCTAATCTTTTCTTTTTCTCTGATGGGCACAAACGTTGTACTCGTAGTATTACTAGCGATCCGCTCGCGACTTCGTGTTTTTTGTATATCTACTAGAGACTCAAACACAGCTTAAACTTATTTTTACATTTATTAAAAAGTATCTTATGTTCTTCCTTAAATATCTAAGAATATGCATACAAAGTTTCATGATAATCGATTGAGTAGTTTTGGCGTGAAAGCATAATATACAAACTTATTCCCTTTATAATCTTAATCTGTCGACTTTCTAAAAATCAAGAACGATTGCGAATTATGGATTTTTTCAGAAGCACTGGTTCCTAACTCGATATATTTCATTCATGCTCGTTTACAGGAACATGGACACACTGACCCACTTACTGAAGGCGTCGCTCGGCACCGGAATCCTCGCCATGCCTAAGGCCTTCAAAAGCGCAGGTCTCATATCCGGGATCTTCTTCGCCATCCTGGTAGCTGTAGTCTGCACACACTGCGCCTATATCCTGGTAAGTGACATCCCACATCCTCAAAACTCGCTTTGCATATATAAATATTGATTATTTACTCACGTATAAATTTGTTAAGTAAGTAACGTGATTGGAATATATTAAAAATTAGAATATATTAGTGTTGTTGGAATATATTAAATATTAGTATTCATTATTATAATGCATTGCATACGATTATTAAATTGCTGATGCGAATTTGCGAATTATTTTGTGTGTATACTTAGTATAGCTATCTATTATATAATGAATTGTTTTTCGTTTATGTTAATCACAAGCTGGTTTGCAAATAAAATGCGTGCGTATTTCTCTTTGCGCCATAGATGCTACGCTAATGTACCTATACTATATATCAATATTACTTTTTCCTTTAGATAAAATGCGCTCACATCTTATATAAGAAGACACGTAAAACTGCTATGAGCTTTCCTGAAGTAGCCGAATCTGCGCTGGACAATGGACCACAAGGACTTAGAAAATGGGCTTATACTTTTAGGTAATTAATCATGTGAAAGTAGTCATTTTCGTCTTTCAACAGATTGTTATGCGATTTAACTATAATATTTATTCATTACAAGATATGTATTGTAAACGCGCGGTTGTGGGTTCTATTCCCACTCGAGGGATTGATATGTTTAATATTTTCATTTCCTCGCTCTAGCGACGAGACAAAGCGCGGCGTTAACTCCCGCCATTCATCACGCAATGCCTCGGGAATTTGGCGGGAACTAGGAAACTGAAGTGTTTAAATGGGGATTTGGTGTATAGGTTCTATCATCTACTTACACTGCTCAAAAAAGCACGGGTTAAAGCGTGAAGTTTAAAAGAATCGAAATAATTTATATTGATATTGGAACCTGTATTTAGAACTTTAATAAATGAATAAATAATAAATAAAATCCTTATTGGATATTCAATTTATTGGCCCGCCTGGCAACGCTGGTAACAATATCGGTTGTATTTTCAGAGTTTTCATCCTCGTGAGTCTATTCATGACGTACTTCGGAACTTGCTCCGTCTACACTGTTATTATCGCTAAGAATATCATGCAGGTAAATATATCCTCATATAATAATAAAAGTTATTAGTTTATTTATATCAAAGGAATCGAACCGCAACATTCAATACATAAGGTAAATTTCACGAGCACTGCGTCAATGCGACACATGTAGGATCGTTATGAGGTTATCATCTGTGGCTATTACGTAATGACGTAAACAGATCAGAAAGTCAAGTTTATTGCTGAATAAAAATTACAAAAGAGAATTACAAAAATATTGCTCTTGACTTCTACGCCCCAAAAGGAATAAATAAACTAAACCACAATAATTATTCAGTTACTAAGAACCAGGATAAGAAGTACATCACGCTAAATATATAGACATTGCGTGTTGTGTGAAGAAATGATAGTAACTCCTTCCCCAGAGTAGGAATCGGACCCAGAAACGTCGCGTTACACGCTATACCGCTGTGCCACGACGGCCTGGATTTATTGTTTAATCTAGGAAAGATTTACTATGTGTACCAAACACCATCTTAATCTGTACAGCCGTTCCTGTGTAATGGAATAACAACTATTTAAACAAATAAACCATGAAACTTGGTTGTAATATTAACATCTCGCAGGATGTGCATTTACTGTGTATACATGATATGGAGTTAATTAAGTGATACGTAATGACGCTGTACTGTTTGTTTGTAAATAAACATTAACATTTGTTTACTGTTGTTTCCAGGTCGTAGAGTTTTACATGGTCGACAAGAAGAACCTAGATATACGGATATTTATTATCTTCCTTCTAATACCCCTCATTTTTATGGTTTGGATCAGAAACTTGAAATACTTAGCGCCAGTTTCTATGATCGCTAACTTTTTCATGGCGATTGGTTTGGGTATTACATTTTACTTCATAGTTGGGACTGGAGGACTGGACTTTGACAATGTAGTAGCTATAAAGCCACCCAGTGAATGGCCAGAATTCTTTTCTCTAACAATTTTCGCTATAGAAGCTATTGGTGTTATTATGCCTTTGGAGAACTCGATGAAAACGCCACGTTCAATGCTCGGTTTCTGCGGAGTACTTAACAAGGGGATGACTGGTGTCACCCTTATTTATATTCTGCTTGGATTCCTCGGATACTTGCGGTATGGAGACGCCGTTGAAGATTCCATCACTCTCAACTTGGAGCCTCACCCTGGTGATCCGAAAATCAAAGAAGTGTAAGTTTTTTTATTCTTTAAGTTTCACACTGTGTTCTGCAAACTCTGTTCCCCACGTACTGTTAGTTTATGAAACATTGCGTGTTGAATTAATGTATGGTGAAGCTCAACACCGCTCTGTATATCGCTACCATAGGAAAAAAAATCCATTCCTTTTAGTAGAAATCGAACCCTGAATAAGAAAAAAACTCGCGTTTACAATATGGCGCTATGTGCCACGACCATTTAGTTTTCACTTTTTTCTTTATTAAATTCATATAATTTATACCGTATGTGGAGCTTAAAATGGTGCTTAAATTGGGTCTAAATTAAGAACATAGTAAAAATATTTATTCAATTAGGATCATTGTTGTATGGATGATTTGTTAAATAATACAGGAATATAAATAAATATAAATTGAAAATATATCATGAAAGATTATATATTATCAATTGTTTGTGTATGCTAGTTCAAATTGTTCTATTATGCCTTTTAATTTGATGTTCACTAATTATATCGGGAAAGTATTGACTTTTTTAGGTATTAAATATATTAGAAAAAATTGTTCACTAAATACAAAATGTTTCTTTCACAGACTATCTCAAATCGTGAAAATCGCCATTGCCATCGCCGTATACTGCACATTTGGACTCCAATTCTTCGTTTGCATCGAAATTATGTGGAATTCCATAAAGGAGAAGTTTACCAAGCGACCAGAGCTCGCTGACTACATCATGCGTACTATAATGGTCACTTTGTGTGTTCTGCTAGCGGTGGCGGTGCCCACTATTGGACCCTTCATGGGGGTCATTGGTGCCTTCTGCTTCTCGATCCTTGGCCTCATCGTCCCAGCCTTTATAGAAATCATAACCTTCTGGGACATAGGCTTCGGGCGCTTCAATTATATCATTTGGAAGAATGTCCTCGTCACCGTATTCGGTCTGTTCGCTTTAGTATTCGGTACCAAAGACGCTGTTATAAGTATTATCCACACGTACACGCAATAGTATTAAGACTAAACTTTCTTTAAATTTAAACGTGTGATAGTTGACAGGCTTAGCGATATATTTATATTAATTTTAATTGCAATTGCCAACACTACCTTATCGACAGTTTACAGCTGTTTTAAGTGGTGCTATTATATTTTTTAATATGAATAAGGCGATTTTTTTTCAGAAAAATCTTTAAAATAATCGTTTTTAAAATAAGTAAGAGATTTAGAGCTTTTGCGTGTGAGTTTAATGTGAATTAATCGTGAAACGGAGTACTTATTTAAAATTCATTTGCATTCCCAATGGTATGAGATGTGGAAAACCTTATATTACATTATAAAATAATTTGGATGTTGAATGTGAATGTAGTATGTGTGAGTTTACAAAACGTGAGAAACAAATGAAAGTACTATTATTCTTGTGCAAGCATAAGTCCGCTTGTTAAATGCAATTTTGTATGACATATTATAAACGGATCTATTTTTAATAAAAATCCAATTTTTTTTCTTATATTTGTACGTGCCTACTATTTAGAAGAACATTTTCTCATTATCAATTGATGAGCTATATGTACGTTTAAGTAAAAACGAATTATGTTGCAAGGTGTCCACGATATAAATTTAATTGATACTGTTTAATTAATTTTATCAAATACCAGTCATATATTTGTAGTAAAGTGTGAAATATTATGTTTTTCAGAAATATTAATTAAGTAATTTTCTACCTAATCTAAGAACCAATTTGTTACTTAGGTATCTTACAAATAGGTACACTTTAGTATTGTTAAATGGTAACAATTGAACAAAAAACTTTTTTTTAAATATTTTTTTTCAAAATGATAAACATTTTTTGCATTTACTTATATATATCAATGTAATCTATAACGAGGCACTATAAGTTTTCAACGTGTACCATCTAAACTAAATAAGGCAACTACAATATCTTCTAAATATCAAACGGTGCCTTATATTACTAGTATTACTATAAGTAATTAATTTTGTTTTACAAACAACGATAAGAAAGCTTTCTTAAAATTAAAGTCACTCAGTGGAATATAATAGAATAAACCGTTAGTGAGTGTTTTAACAACTATTTTATGGAATTCTGTATGTAAATAAAAAAAATAAAAAATTTTATATCTAGTACCTAAATATCGCTGTCGGAAAAATATACTTTTATACGGACCGTTTACATTAAATTCTATGTAAAATACGAGTTAGAAAACTTTTTACTGACGGCGTTATACTTATTATTATGATGCACATTTGGCGAGGTTTAAGCTAAGCTTTGTGTTTGTGTCAGTGATTAGAAAAGTAGAGACAGAAATTATTAATAAAAAATATTGTTTATTATTAGTAACCAATAAATAAAATCCAAATGGAATAAAATATATCAATTCTTCTCCGTGGGACCCTTAATTTTTCCCTTATGTCATAAAAACAGCGTTGTATTCATAATTTTCTGTTCTTATTTCACGGCATGGTAAAATGTATGTGCATTTTTTTACTCTTGTTAAGTGATAGTGCCAACTTTTCTTTCACTTTATTAATAAATCAAACACAAAAATAAAATGTTAAGAATTAAATATGACGGAGGATAGCAGTATCCTCCGTACTGATGTACAAAAGTGTAAAAGCCGATTGTTAAAAAACTGTATAAGCCGGCTTAGGACAAGCAAGTAAAGCTACTCTTACACTGTATATGAACACTCACACAAATGCAAAGTTCGGCTTAGACCTCGCTGACTAATATTACAGTAAGATACATGACAAACCGAGTGTATGACAGGGTCCGAAACATTTGGTGCCTTCATATTTAGATTGCTCATATTGCATATTTTTTAGCTTAATTATTTTATAAACCTTTAGTATTACTATTAAATTGGCAACCTTCTCTGGCTTCGAAGTAAATAAAAAAAATAAAGTAACCTAGTTTTAATGTCCGTTATGAAAGGACGTACCAAAGTTACGTTGGAAGTCGCCCAATAGTGTAATAGTATAGTAACTATTGAAATATTTTCAACATAGAAACTTTTAAAGTTCACTAACTTTAATATTTTATGCGACAGAAAGAAAGCCTAAGTTCAAAACATGGATTAAATAAAAAGCATTGCGTTTTGTTAAATGTTTTGTTGAAAAGTTCCACGATAGTTCCTATAATATATTACATTTTAATAATAAATTTATTTTATTGTTACTTTTACGCCTGTGACGTACATTATGGTATAAATTATTTTATAGCGACAGAACCATTGTAATATGTTTAATAAATAAAGATCAGTTCCACTAAATATAATTTTTATTTACATAATATCTAAACTTGTCTTTCATAGGTAATACTAGAAATAAAAATAGTAAGTAAAATAAGGTGTTCCCCATTAAAATCCATAAAAAATTATGCATTTTTCTATATGACATACATTTCGAAATTCGCAAAGATGAACAATAATAATGATGTTCCACATATTTGTTTTTGTTAACTATGCAATTATGGCTGGCGTGGTTGCGTGCGTGTGACTGTAACGCGACGGTTGTGGGTTCGATTCCCACTCGGGGAGTGTATATTACACAGGATGGACTACGCTCCTGTTACGGGAGTAGGATATAGGGTAAAATATTTCAAACCCGTACCTAAAGAAAATAATCAAGATTGATCAACAGTTTAGACGTTGGATATTCTTTATTTCATTATTTTTATTTTTACTGTATTTCGTGTGACGCAGTTTCGGAGAGATACCAATAAGGTAAACACGTACTACTACAAAAATACTACTAAACATTGCCGAACTGCCATTTTTCATTTTCAAAAAAACAAAATCCACGGGAAAGGGATATCACTCGTTCTATTTTACGCAATAGCAAATCAAATCAGCTTCACGCTGTATCCCGCACTCAGCAGGGTAGGCAGAGGGAACCTATTGTTAAGACACTTTGTTCCCCACTTTCCGCCGCGTTCTGGAGACATTGCGTACTGCGTACTGAGTAGCGGAACTCAACGCCGGGCTTTGCCTTGACGCAATAACCTATTTTCTATATTAAACTTAAACAACGTTCAACTTCACCGCGAATACCTACGACTCGATTTCGTTAATGAGGTTGAGGTTAATGTCTATATGCGTCATTTTTACAAAGATAATTTTATGATTTATTTTATTTGAAAAAATCACTTTTTCATTTTTATATTTAACTATGCTTTCATTTAAAGTGGTTAAGTTAAAATCACTGTATATTAATAATTTAATTTCCTTCGCCAAGGCAAAACCGCGGCGTTGAGGTCCGCCACTCAACACGCAATGCTTGGAAAAGTCGACTAAAACTGAGGAATATTGTCTTAACACTAGGTTTCCTCTGCCTACTCTGTTATACGTGAGATATAACGTGAAGCTAAAAAAAATACTATGCCAATACCAGAAAACAAACAAATAAAGTATTAGTTGTGCACCGACAAGAATTTACTAATCCAGTACGTAATATTTACAAAAAAAAAATGCCACTACAATAACCATTAAAATAACCACTAAAACAAGACCACAAAATGAAATAAAACCACAATTTTTTAATTTACAATTTATTTAAACAGTGTCTATGATCGCTACACGTCAAGGAAAGCTCACTGAACTTACCAAAGTCAAACATCTTCATAATATCTCAGATCATAACAATCAATATCTTCTTTCCATTCAATGATTTAGTTTAGAAAAATACTTACGAAATATCTTAAAAATAAAGCAAAAAAAATAAAGGTACGTACATGATTACAATTTAAAGATACGATAACCTAAACAACTATTACTAATACATACTTAAAATAGTTAAAATAATATCATGGAAAAGTAATAAATAGGCAAATACGTGATAGAGTGCAGATGTAATTCACTCTCAATCAAAAATATAAACTACAGAATTATTTTTATGTAAAATATATATTATATTTAAGCTTGCTAAGCTTTATCTGTTAAAATAATTTACTGGCCGAAGAGCCATCGCATATTCAATTGAAGACACCATTTACAGTACGGTCAACGAGTCGTGGCCGCCCTAAAGTTAACCTGTAAATGGATACGCATATTTGATTTTATGATTTTTTCTGACTTTGATTATTTTCTTACAGAGTGAACTACTGCAGTTCAGAAAACCTAAATTCAGGACGGCCACGACTCGTTGACTGTACAGTATCCATACAGCATTCGGTTTTCGGAGCAAATTTACTTCCTTGAAATTTTCCTCTACTTTTAACTATCTAATTTAATTACTGAGATTTTTATTTTATTTTATCTATATTCATCAATTTCACATATGTTTGTATGTATCAATGTGATTATTTAAAATATTACACATACAGATAACATTCGATTTAAATATGGCCTAATCTCACATCACAGCTAAATAATGTAATTTTATGAATAAAACTGATCTAGCACCTCTAACTACATATTTTAACATCATTTTTAAACATTTGTGCCATAAAGAGTATGTATTGTGGAACTGAAATGAACATGTTATAATATTGAGATGAGGGAATATCTATATACAGTACGCAATATTCTATGAAGGGGTTCCTTTATTGCATCGAATAGGCCGTAATCACAAAATTACAATGTTATTACAATATAAAGGTTGCTCTCCAAGCCTCACAATAAAACCTATTATACGTACACATTTTCTATTTCAAATTGTAGAAGTACTACATAAAATTACGAAAAAAAAAACTTAAATGAACACAAAAACGCAGTCTATAATCGAATAACTCCAAGATTTGCCGTTTATTGCTCTCCATATCCTACGAAACAAGTAAAAAAGTCGTCAAAAAATCTTAAAGTGTGTACATTATTAGTTTGACCAAACTAGTTATTGCCTATTTATTGAATATATAAGTAAGTTCTTTGGCATCACCGCCAATACACTAAGAGGTAGGCAAACGGAAATTAGC
This sequence comes from Heliconius hewitsoni, assembly GCA_018230445.1. Taxonomy (NCBI): domain Eukaryota; kingdom Metazoa; phylum Arthropoda; class Insecta; order Lepidoptera; family Nymphalidae; genus Heliconius; species Heliconius hewitsoni. Next base: position 11,296 of record DWAN01005123.1, read on the forward strand.
AGTAGGCACTCTATATATTTCTTCACGCTTTCGCTTCCTGCTTCACGAACGTTAGCTGGCAGAAAATTTATATAACATAGTTCGATAAACATATATATATATTTAAAGCTAGCTTCAATTTTCAGAACGACATCTAGAAATATATCATTATTTGACAAATAAGGATTTTCATTTTGTGAAGGATAATTCCTAAGTATTATATTATTAAC
>DWAN01005124.1:0-11504 GCA_018230445.1 Heliconius hewitsoni
CGACACCACCAGTACCAGGATGATCCTATTCTAGGCCGGGATCACACGGCACAGAACTTTGCCTCCAGATTTCGGCGGAAAGTGGGGAATGGAGTGTCTTAACCTTAGGTTCCCTCTGCCTGCCATGCTGTGTGCGAAATACAGCGGGAAGCTGAAAGAGAAAAAGATTTAAACTTGAATTACGTACATTAATTACTATAACGTATGACACCGATCTGGAGTAGCTTCCAGCTGTACACGCAACGTCTGGGGGTGAGATACCCATTAGGGATTCATTATTTTCGTTTCCTCGCTCTGGTTACAAAACAAAACAGCGTATATTCCACCATTCAACATGTCTCGAAAATCAGTGTAACCAAGCAGTGGTTGGGGACGATAAGTCACAGGTGCAGTAGGTGCCCTCTGCCTACTCTACTCAAGTGTCAAATACAGAGTGAAAATAAAAAAAAAAAAGTATTATAATTTAAAAAATTAATATATGTTCATTATTTTCTATTAACTCACTATGTATAGTAATGAACCCACTTCCTGGTATAAGTAGGTGGGTGGTATAAAAACGACATAGATCACTTAACCATTGGGGCGTAAATGCACTTATGTACATTACTATTTTTAATAGTATTCTTTCTAACTGGAATAACTATTTATGTAAGCATTTCTAATTAGACGCCACTGTGGTACAGTGGAACAGTGCCTGATTGTATACGAGGTGATTTATATTCCACATATAGCAGGGTAGGCACAGGGAAACTGGGAATCTAATGTTAAGATGCACCATTTATATTTAGATATTTGTTTTTAGACTTCAGTCGGTCTTCTAGTAGTAGTAGTAGTAATAAAACAAACAAAATTTAAAAAATTCTCACTTGTCAAGCTACATTAGAGTTAAACTTAAAGTTTAACTTAGCAATAAATAAACCTTTTAAGCATTTTATAAAAGCAGGAAACTGAGTAATCTCATCATCAGAAAGTTTTAAGCTATAAAACCTCGTTGTTAACAGTTATATATACATACATACATACATACGTCCATACATACGTACATATAAGTACACTTACAGGCGTACAGTAATTGTGGAGAGAATAAAAAATTGCGCTAAGTGTGCCTTACTTGTGCTGCGTACACCCAATGGAGGTTTTGGATCGTATTCATTTTTTTTTTTTTTCAACGCCACATTTTATCGTGTATACTAAGTAGGGTAGGCAGAAAGAACTTATGTGGAGATATTTCATTCTTTGACTTCGGTCCGAATTGAAGTCCCTTTGAATTAATTGGCGGAACTCAACGCCGACGAAACATAAAAACAAGAAAACACTAAAACGACGACAATAAAAAATTACAACAAAGTTGAACACCTGAGTGAGGATCGGGCTCACAACAATTATATTAACAGTCATTATCATCTTTCAAATGTTGCAAAAATCTCGAAGGACTACTATAACAAATGCAATAGGCAATTTATTTGTTTTATTTAAAGATTAAAATTAAAGATTAAAGATTAGAGAGAATAAAAGATTAGAATTTCAGTGCTTAATTTTTTTTTACAGAATGTGATAAGAAATCATACAAACATAACATTTCTGTTTTTCTTCATTTGTCCCACATATATTCCCGTAAGCAGGGAGAACACAGTGTTAACACACTCTACTCCTCATTTTCCTATTTTTGAGACATTGCGTATTGAGTTGCGGAACTCTTGTCTTTGGTGCTTTGTCTTATTTGCAGAAAAATGATCAATTCCTTTCTCTGAGTGAAAAACAAATCCACAACCGCCATACATACAATGACGGCTTAATGGAAAGTTATAAATGTTACAAAATAACACAAATGCCAATACACTCATACAACAATTTAAAAATAATAAATCTCTATACTATTATACAAAACCACGTTCGTATGTACGTAGCGGGTTTGTTCCGAGCGGCCACAGTTGGGTGGTAGAGCGAGAAGTTCAAATCTCCGCCGTAATTGATAAATAAACGGCGCGTGCGCAACGCGGGTCAACCAACTTGGGCTTATTGCCATATTGTTTAAGTTTCATTAATTAAATACTACATGGTGGCGCAGTAACACCAGTAACAATTTCATTCAAGGTTGTGTGTTCGATTCCCAGTTTAAAATTGAATTCTTCTCATTTCTCGTTTTAAGTAACTTTTTACGAATTAAGACACGGAAAGTCGCGAATTAAATAGGAAACAGATGACGTAGTGTCTGGACACAAAGTTGTTTTGACTAGCCTTTTATTATGCAGAATCAGGCGTGAAATAAAAGTAACATATTTTTAACATTTTTAAAGTGTTATTCCATACTTATCGAAGAAAAATATTTATTTAGAAAACGTATAAAAAATTGAACGTAGCGGGACTCGAACCCGCGCCTCCTGGAAACCGACCAGGTGCTCTGACCACTAAGCCATACATTTGAAAAATGTATGTTTTAATTATCATTCACTGAAATTTTTACGTGACGTAAATTTGAGTTATTATGCTAATCAATTATGGGTCTCGACAGGATAGTTTAAATAAAAGAACATTTATTCTAACAACTACCTACTGGATGATTCTTTACATATATTTATCTAAATATTATTTTAATTAATTCATAATTTGTGGCGCAGTGCAACAGCGTCTGACTATAACCACGAAATTTGTGATTTCGATCCCCATTCGGGAGACTATTATATTATTTTTTATTTTTATTTCCTCGTTGTTATAGGCAAAATGCGGTGTTGATTTCCATCACGACCTAGATGACCTTAACAAAATAAATAAAATAATACCTAAAAATAATTGCGCTTCGTCGGTTTTCCATTAAATACATTTAAATAAACATTCGAATACTTAAAGCGGGCGTAGCCGAATAGGAGCCGCATTTTTGTAATTTAAAGAAAAGAAAATGTTTTTGTATTTTGTTTTTTTTATGTTTAGCTTTTTTAAAGGTGCATGTTGTGTAACGTTTCCTTCCTAATAAATAAATAATAAACTTCCTCGTGTCAATTACATACTACATACAAATATCTAGTAAAAAGCTAAAATGAAAGAATTCTCATACGTTTAGATGTAAAGTTAGAAAGGATAGAAAACATAATTTTTGAGCTTTCCCACATAAACTATGTTTCTTACAAGTTTGCCATATAGCATCTTGAGTAAAAAGTACCCCAACCCCTGCACCTGCGGGGTTCCACGCTTCAGTGATCGAGACGTTGAGCCGTTAGTAGTATTCAGTTTTAAAAATTATATTTTTCTAGCCTCTACTTGCGGCTTCGTCCCTGTATTAGTATGAAAATATCTTCTCGTTTCGACGTGTGATATATCCTAAGTGTGGGAAGTAACTCTGACCATAGGTACTTACAATAGGTTACACCGTAACGATAAACGTGACAATATAAATGCAATAGATTCTCTAGATCAATCGACTATTTTACATAAAAAGATTTTTTCATATTAAACAAGTACTTCTTGAGATAAGAACGTTCAACCTTAGAAGCATCAGTTTTATAATATTAGTATCTATATATAGATAAGGTAATATCACCATTCTTGCGAATACTATTTTCGTATTTTTTTCTTTTTATTATCCTGGTATCCATGTCAAAACTTTGAAGATATAAGAAACAATATTAAATAATAATAATAAAATATTTGCGTGCGACCGTAAACGCGACAAGTTGTGGTTTCGATTCCCACTAGAGGAAATGTAACATTTTATATTTTCATTTCCTCGCTCTGGTACTTAGGCAGAACACGGCGTTAAATTCCGCCACTCAACTCGCAATGACCCCAAATTTCGACGGAAAGTGGAGAACGGAGGGGTCTTAACCTTAACCTTGCCTTCCCTGTAACATGCGGGATACAGAGTGAAGCCGAAATACATCTACTAAATGAAGTTTGAATCTACAACCATTACACCCATTTAAGTAAGTCTGAACTGTACAAGGATGGTGTTACTTCTAATAATAGTATCTTATCATTAAAACGTCTGTCAAGCATAGGGGTGGCATTTAGTGTCTTTTTTATTAAAAACAATGCTATTTATGACTATAAGAACGTCTTCTTTCATTCGTTTCTTATTTCGCTTTTGACACTATGTTTTAAATTTAAATTAAAATAAAATAAAGTTAATATTGAAGTTTGGTTGTAGAGAGATCCATTGTCTCTTAATTGGGTGATTCCTTCTGGTAACGAGGCAAAGCTGGGTGTAGAATTTCCCGGTCTGTGGGGAACGGAGTGTCTTAACACTACAATTCTTCACTGCCAGCCCTGCTTTAGGCGGGATAAAGGCTGCTTATAAAAAGTAATTATAAAATATATTTTACTATTTTTATAATATTAAAATAAATTTAAAACCATAAAAATAATAATACGAGTATCTAACTATTAAATATACCTATATAATTTAAGTTATTAAGTAAAAGCATACCTACAACAAATACAGTTTATATTAAATAACACAGCCCTGTATACAGTATATCACATCGATCACAAGTTCTAGAAAATTCCGTTAAAATATATACACACATACACACACACACACACAATTATATTCATCATACACATGTGTGCGTTACCTTATGTGCGTGCGAGTAAGAAGTCGGCGCCTGCGCAGGTATATGGAATACGTAGCTATCTCACTTTGACGCCATATTATTATATACACCTTTCTCTTTTACACGCACAGATTACATTAATTAATACGGCGTTTCGTTTGACCAATGTGATTTAGTATGTAATTTAGAAAGGAAATATTACTTCTTCAATTAAAGTTAAATAAACATATTTTTCATATATTTTTTCATTATTTATGACTTAGCTTAAAGTTTAAGTAACGTATAACGTAATGCTTTAAAGTCATATACCTATTAGCAAATCTATTCAGCAAGAAGTATATATATTTTTTATTTTTTTAATAATGTTTTTTTTCCACATAGAAAACACTATTTCCTACTTTCGAAAATTGCCAATTTCGAAATACTGTATCTTGAGTGGCAGAATTTGACGTTGCACTGTTTTCGATTAAACATTTGAAAAGTCAAAGTCACATAATTTATTCAAAATAAGATTGGGCTTAATTTTTTTATGAATAATTGTTTTATTTTTCGTTCCATTGATTAAAAACAAAATAAACAAATGTAGTACGTACACATTGTAATATATTGCCTTATATTATTTTAGACCTATTTTTTTATACTAACATCTATTGTAGTACCTAAGTAATAAAGAAAATCAAAATAAGTTCTAAATGTATTAGGTATTATAAAAACTCAATTTAATTCAATTTTACTGTATATGTATATTGTTTTTATTTTAAGCTATAACTAAAAAATCGACTCGTTCTGGTAATAAAAAAAATATTTAAAAAAAAGAAGCAAAGCTTTTGTTTAAAGCCAATATTTTTTTTTATAATTTTACTTAAGCTTGCATACAACTCATACATTATGAATTTGAATTAAGTTAAATTAAACTATATTTACCTCAGCCGCAGTGGTGAAGTGGCCTATGTCTGAATGTTAACTTGGTGATTGTAGCTATCAGCTCCTTTCTAGCAAGACAGACTGCAATTACATGCAATGTCTTGATTACGGCGTAAGATGGGGAACGAAGTGTCTTGAAACTAGTTCTTGTGCACTGTGGGAAAAAGTAAGAACGTGTTTTCATATAATGAAATAAATACTAAAGTTAAACAATTTTTAGAGATAAATGTTGAGTTTGCAAAAAAATATTGTAAAAATTTTAAATACACTGATAATGACAATAGGAATGTCGGTGGAGCCTCTACATCTATTTAAGAATGTTTAAGACTATTTTATCGTTTTATATCAAAATAATTTCAGCGGAAATTTTAAAATTATAATATTTTAAATACTTCAAATAATGATATCACGATAAGAAACATATAAGAAATAATAAAAATGTATTAATATATGATATCTACATACTGTATTCATATAAAAAATAACTTCACGCTGTACACTGCGTACAACGTTGTAGAGGCAGAGGGAACCTCCTACCCCGTGTCTAACATTTCGCTTAATTTTTTAAATATTACGTGTTAAGAAGCGGAACAGAACGCAACGCACGAGAATCGAAACCGTCTCGTTTACAGTCAAATGTTATGGCACTGTGCAAGGATGGCCTCATATATAGACATAATATATGTTTAATATAGCAATATTCCGCGGACATTCGTATAATTTCTACAAGTGGGCAGTCGGAACGGTTGTGTTTTCTTCGTCGCGCTCCGCCGCCTGTACTTACTAGTGATGTGCTTTATCGACACTATTATATAAAAAAAACGTAATTCGACAGTATCGTAAAGCCGTTGAGATGTATCTGCAATGCTCGCCTAGGTCAAAGTTATTATTTTTGTTAGGCTTCACGCTTAACTTCGTGCATAGCAGGGTAGGGAGAAGGAACCTAAACAGAACACACAATTAAGACAATTGCGTTTCCCGCTTTCCGCTAAATTCCTAATTTGTTGAGTTGAGTTGTAGTTGGGTAGCAGAACTTAAAGCCACGTATTGCCTCGTTCCCAGAGCAAGAATCATAATCAGGGGAATTAATTAATTTAATTCCCTTTACAAGTGTGTGATTTTTGCTTGCAATGCTTCCTAAATTCGGCGGAAAGTCGGGAACGGAGTGACTTAGTTCTAGGTTCCTTCTGCCGACCCTGCTGTGTATGGGATACAGCGTAAAGCTGATTTATATAGATTTAAAAGATTTAAAGCACCAACAATTTTTTTATAAATCTATTTATATAAAACAAAACTTTGCCAATATTAAACAATTGGGACGTACATGGTATCATTGTCACATCACTACAGCGGAAGTATGATAATTGTGCGGCGTCTTCCCCTCACTAGCCCGACTCCTGATAGATAACTAAAAATTCCTTTATTATTAAACGCTTTACTGGAAGTAATGCTATCGAGCTTTCTTTACTTTAAGCTATCTTGAAATAAAATTAAAACGTTACTTTGTTGTAGCGAAGATATTTTAATATGCGAAATAAAATATACATATAAAACGATATAAATTAAGTGAATTAAACGATCGTATTTAAAAATCATAGTTGTATATCTTGCTATGTTCAAAATTTTATACAATAGGCTGAAATAAGAGTAAATGCATAAAAGAATACATTTAGACTGTGGATTCGATTTCCTCTCGGAGGAATTGGTTATTTTCACTTCTTTGCTCTTACGCGTGGAAAGTTATACGTATGGAAAGTAGTGGCCTAACACTATATTCCCTCTTCCCATACTGCAATATGCAGAAAAAAGCGTAAGGCAAAAAATATTTTTTGGATTTAATTTTCATATATTTATAAGATAAATTTAAATATTATATTCAAAAATACATTATTATTAATTAATGACACTTAATAAATAATCGGGTAATTAAATATGTTGATTTTGTATTGTAATCAAAGTTATTTAATTCATGCATAAATATATCGGTACTTTCCATCAAGCGAAAGAAAGAGGAGCGCGTTGAAGTCTTTTTCATAACCTTAAACGAATCTGCTGGCCGTATTAATATAACAAATATCTATAAAATGTAGGACAGTATTATATCAATTTTAATATATTTTGTTTTTGAGTGAGGAAACGAAAATAGTTAATTTCCTCGAGTAAAAATCAAACTCACAATCATTGTGGTTATAGTCAGATACTGTATCACTAAGCTACGATTGCCTTTTTAGAAAAAATAAGCTTACTTACATTACATTACAATGTTTCCAAGTATTATGGGCCTCTCACTACCGCTTTTGCGTTCTGACTTTTTCAATTGTCAAATGCTTTAAAATTCAAAAAGACTACGACAGAATTTTTTACATAAATGTCAGACATTAATGTATAAACTGTATAAATTTATACAGATTTTTTTGGTTCTGGAAAGTGGAAAATTGAGTGTCTTGACACTCTAGGTGTAGTCTATGTCCTCTCTGCCTACTCTGCAGGAAAAAAAAACCAGGCTGGTGCGAGTTGGACTGCCGTATAAATGGGTCCGTACCTTTATCTGTAACGGCAAATAAAGTATGTGGTTTGGGATTCCTTTCAAACATTATAAGATTTATTTTTAGTATATGTTGTTATAGCAGCAACAGAAATACATTCTCTGCGAAAATTTAAATGCCTATCTATCACGGTTTATGAGATATAGCCTACTCACGGACAGATAGACAGCAGTCATAGTAAAAAGGTCTTGCTTTATTCTTTGGGTACGAAACTCTAATTAATGATCTAATAAATAGTTGACACAAATGTTGTATACTGTCCATTAGTGTTGTATACACGCATGTACAAATATTGTAATTAGAAATATTATAACATGTCACTACAATAAAATGTTTCATTATTGATGTTGAAAATGCAAATTAATACTAAATTTTTACATTTCCTCGAATATAGACATAAACTTATTTAGTTTTAATTTTACATCTTTCTAATAAATAATAAATGATTTGATAAGATAACAATTTAAAGTGTTAACCATTTAGAAATAAAAAAAAATACTAAAGGTTAAAAAATTTAGGTCCCTCAGGTATCATCGTCCACCAAATATATTTTTTTCTTTTCAGCACACGAATGATACTTCATTTACCTCGTCCACTGCCACCAATCTCTTCACGCATGCTCTCCATGAGGTTCTCATACATTTCCCGTGACCTTTCTCCAGATCATCAATATTATGTTCTGAAAGGTCAACCGAGGGAGACCTCGGTCGTAAGAGAACAAGAAAATGCTCTCTTACAACTCCATACTATATAAATACTGATACGTGTTTTCTTGTCACTCTAATGAAAAACGTCTTTATACCTCATCAAAATAAAAAAAGCAAACGTCAAATGTCAGTAAAATAGAAGTATGTGAGAGATTGAAAAGTTGTAATTTTTTTCCATCCACTTTAACCACTCAATTAGTTATCTAGTTAATATATAAAAAATATCGCTACTACTATGCAAGGCAGGCATTGATTTTTATTCATTTATTTATTTATAAAATATTGCGTTCAAAGTAATGTGGTTATCTTAAAAAAAATCTAAAAGTGTTGCCAGTCTGCGCGTGCGCCGGTAGCTTAGTTCTTTGTTGTAATGCCAATGGTTTTCAAAGTTTTCTTTACAGTTGTAACATTATTGTTTTTTATTACATATTATAAATATAAATACAAACGATACTTAAAGAAATTTCCTGAATGTTGATGATTGATATCATCATATTAATGTAAGTGTAAAAATATCGATATAGTATTCGATATAATAAAACTTAAATATTATGTTATTTAAATATTTTTTTTATAAATATGTATATCACGCATAATTTATTTATAACATGGGTTATATTCGATAAAATATCTTTATTAATCATTGTTTAACACGATGACACCATATTAAAAAATATTTAAATGTTAGAGCTATTAATAATATGACAAACAAATAAACTCCATGCTTTTCTAGAGACACATAAATATTTAAAATGCACCTTATCATGTTACCAGAGTGAAAAGAAAATGAATATGATGAGTTCTCTAAAATGGGAATAGAATATCACACATCGTGCCTGTGCGTCATGTCGGTCTTTATAAAATATATAAAAAGAAAATGCAAAAAAAATAACTTGCTAATGTATAAATCTAAGAATTTTAAAAGCCCAAACCACTCATCTCAAATATTTGAAATATACCACAAAATATAAAAAGTATTTAAAAATACATATATTTATATATAATTACTTAAAACTTTGGAAAACATAACCAACAAAAGTCAGTTACGACATTCAGCCGTTACAATTTATTCATCAACTCACTCTTCCGGTAAGCGAGACAGAAATATAATTTTAGAATACGCTGGAGAGAGATAACACTACATCCACCTGCTGGAGCCATCTTTTTTTCTAGTTTTTTTGTCTCTAATTATGATAGCAATGGTGCAATATTGACCACTATCCACGATCCATGCTGTAATCTGTAATTTCTGTAATTTTTTAAAACTTTTGCAACATATTATTACTAAATGGTGATCTTTGATTCAGCAAACGAAACGAAATAGTACAAACTATTTCGTTTTGAATGAAATGGTAGTGAACTTAACGCTTTCCGTATAGGCAAAGAGGGATCATAGTGTTAACACCCTCTATTGATTAAATTTCCATCGAATATCCGAGATATTGTGTGTTGAGTGGCGGAACTCAGCGCTGTGCATCGTCTAGCAGAGTGAGGATAAGTACGGCGTCAGCAACTGATGAGTTTCACCTTTGAACTTTGTTATTTGTTGTCAAATTGATAGTTTTTGCTAACTTCACAACGCTGTTTTAAAAATTAAGTTTGTTTACTTTAGGTAGGTACTAACCTATTTTACTATCTTAAAATGTGTACAAATTGTTCTCGTGTAAATAATAAAATGTCAATTACATTATAAAAATATATTGTAGTTCTGTCCATCAGACGCTTTGTGGAATTTGCTTTGCAGAATTCTGCGGAATGTGGAAAATACTTTGCAGTCACACGTTTGTGCATCACAACAACAATTATTTTCCGAAGAAAACGAGCAAACCCAAGAGCACTTATTAGTATAAATTATTTAAATGGGCTAGCTATGATTCTACACAGTGGAACCTATCATAACAATAGATGTCAATATAATGATAAGCATGGCGAAGAAAATCACAAGTACGACGAACGAAAGTAGAGCGATGAAAGTATCGCTTGAAGCAAGGTGTCTTGGACCATTTAAAAAACAGTTTTAAAAAACCCAATGTTCAAAGTTTTGTTTAAAAACGGACAACAAGATCACTTTTTAATTGAAATTTTATTGATAAAAAACAGGACTTGTTTTTTTTTCAATATGTTGTGTTTATATTATTTATTTTGACACGCTTTTGTAAAGTCGAGCTGTAACTAAATAACTATGTTATAAAATCTAGGAACCTGAATTACACGCACTTCTGGTTCTGGTGGTTATATTATCATCATGAAACTAGGCTATAAATTATATGTTGATTAGATGACAATACAACATTATGGTACAATCCAGCTGGTCCTTGTAGTGCCTATTAGTAAACATATCGAGTTTGTGCTTCTTATATTCGTCTTATTAATGTGTTTTATTTTCTAAGTGTATCCCGAAAATATAGCAGGGTTAGAGGAGGAAACTTGGTGTGAAGGTACTCCGTTCCCCAATCACTGCTCAATTCTCGAGACATTGCGTGTTGAGTGGCAGAACTCAACGCCGCGATATGACTTTTAAGGTTGTTAAACTATTGATTTTTACATTTAATGTAATGCATGAACTGTGCTATGGCAATAAAAATATAAAATATAATTTATATTATTAATATAACTTTTTGTACATAATTCTAAGGTAAAATTTATTATTCAGTTATATGTAACTTCTCATAATTAGAGGATCGACTGGTTGTGGGTTTGATCCTCACTCGAGGAAGTGAAATATTGGCGTCGAGGCAAAGCGCGGCGTTGAGTTCCGCCACTCAGCACGCAATGCCTCC
>DWAN01005125.1:0-11503 GCA_018230445.1 Heliconius hewitsoni
CGAACCCACAACCAGTCGGTTTTACAGTCACACTTTGTGTCGCTGCGCCACGACTACTTGACCGTTATATAATAATTAAGAAGGAAACATTTTTCTCATTAAAACCTTATATTCTAAATTGTTACGTTTTCAAATAAAAACAGTTTCAACTGTGAAAATGGAAGGTACTATCGGTAATTTATGAAGGTGCATGCTAACTTGCGCCGACACTATGCAACTTAATTGATAGCATAGAAGATTATTTCACACGAATCCATTAACGAGGGAAGATATCCCATATCTTTTGTAAACGTGACGTTTATACCATGGACTTTTTGTATTGAGAAACAGTATCCATTATCTATATAATAGATCTTGTACAGTTGTTAAATAAGTGTTGAAATATTTCTCTATCTATTTATTCAATAACCGACAACATAAAATTGATGTACCAAAACGATATGGCTAAAACTTGTCGAGATCATTTAATATTTTATTTAAAAATGTTAAACTTGCTTAGGTACGCTGACCGTTTCTTTTTTAGATATGTCTGTAATGGAAATAAAAGAATGTTTTAATAATTTGCCGCCTTATATTGGCATCTATGAATAAATAGTATAATTTTATAGACAGTTGCAGGTAGGTATGTCGGAGCTATTAATGACAGTCTAGTTAGTAGTAATGAACTTTACCAATATAAATATGTTAAAATGAAAACATTCTTAATATATTAATGATATTTTTTATGTAAAAAAACATATAAACTTGTGGTTAAAAATTTCATAATGTGAAGTTGATATCTAAGCATAAGGTTTCAAAAAATACGGTCGGCCTTAGAAGAGTCTACCTGGATGGAATATAAAAAACGGGTCATCGAACTCAATGCAACAGCTGCTCCAATTCAAAATGGCGGCATTATGTCAAAAATTAATAAATGCATGCACGCCGGTTTCATATGAATTGAATTGAGATTTTATGCATCGTGGCTTGCATTTTTATGAATTAACAACGTGTTTGTAATTAATTATTAAAAAATATATGTTCAATTTAAATTGTGCTTCATGTGCATTTTTTTTTTATATTAAGTTTTATCGTCTTTATTGAAACGATGTACCCGCGCTTTTTTTCCATATAACATACAATAGTTCAAAATTACTTTCTAATACTTTTAAGAATATGTACACAAAGTTTTATGATGGTCGATGGAGTAGTTTTGGTGTGAAAGCGTAAAAGCAAACCTCCATTCACATAAATAATATTAATTATGATGATATGATAGTTTGGATGGCCTATAATTATGATCATAACACACAAGACAACAAGACAATGCTTCGTAGTTCGATTTGTTATGTTTTCTGTAAGTTAAATTCACTGTGTCTGTACATATGTTCAAGCAAATATATGACCAAAACTGTTTCAAAATTCTTTTTTAAAAAAGAGTCTGTCTAGAATTGGGTACCGTAATAGTTACTTATGTAATTATACAGTTCATAAAAACATAAAAAGTGCTTGTTATTTAATATAACATTACTTCGCTTTGTAATTATAATTAAATAGGAGCGAATATGCCATAATTTCACAATTTATTTCACAAGTTGATGACATATCTGTCACAACAACAACAACAACCGCAACATATGGTGCCATACAATTGATATGCGTGCCTAAGTTACCTATTGTATTGTATAATTTTAATTATCTGTTTAGTTCCTATGTGAACGTTATTTTTTATCTGTCGAATTTTACAACATGCTAATTTCTTAATTCACGCTTGACCAATTTAAGGGTTGAACGAAAAAACACGATAAAAGTAAGTACTTATTAGCAAATAACACAAGCATATTTCAATTTCAAATAATTCAAACGTAATAACAAATTTAATAATAATTCTCGGCTATCAACATTTTCTCATAGCTTTTTATGAATGGAGAAAAAACTAAAACTAGGCATAAATCAAATAAAGGTGTCTCCGTATAGCGTTACAATGTTTGAGCGAGGCGCGGCGGAAGCGCGGAACCGGAGCTGCACCATAAATTATACTTTACTGTTCCCGCCGGGATCCGGTTACGTTAGATTATTACGATTATCGCTTCTCGATTGTGATTATCGGTGAGAACTGCCACGCTTCAGGTCTGCTCTGATTTAGCGCGCATATGAAGTATTTTCCTAATTATGTTACGAAACTTAGAAAGCTTGATTACAATAGCTTTTGGAACAAGTTTAATTTTAAATATTTTCAGTATTACCTTAATTGCTCTAGATAGGTAGGGTAAAAATTTTCCTCTTAAATTTAAAAAAAAACTTTTAATTCTTTTTATTTTTAAGAATTTTCAATTATTTTTTTATATTATTGTAGCAAATTAAAAGGATAGATACAGTCAAATTATACTCGAAATAAAAGTAAAAATAGATAGAGTAGAGATAGGTAGGCCTTCGATGGGATAGGTATTCTATTTTTTATTTTATAATCTGTTCTCAATATAACGTTTAAATGAATAATAATATGAATATTTGCTTATTGTAAAGTCTAAAAAAATATTACTTTAAAATATTCATATAAAATAACATATTTCGTTAATTAATCTAAAATATAATATAATAAATCAGTTACGCAAGTACTAAATACAAAACGTTTTCAACGATCACAATAAGCATCATAAAAAACATCGACATACGAAATTACTCTCATTTAGTAATTAGCACTTCATCAGGCTTCATTAGAGTATTTTATTTACCTCAATTGCATGCCCTCCTCTCCCTTACCCTACATCGCTGTATAAAACTGCAATCACCTATCACTCACGATGCTAAGTAAGCCCTAACCAGCCTTATCTGACCTTCCTCGTCTCCTGATTACTTAGAAGATTGGTTAAACGAGAGGGTGGAACACGAAGATACAGGGCTCGAGTGTGAATGGTGAAAGCTGAAGGGGCAAAAGGCTTGAAGCTGGGAGGTCGTTAGCCTAGCTTTGATTGTTCGATGAGTACAGCAATAAGTCACTTGTTGACGTAAATAAACGGAAAGTTTACTAGTAAAGAGAATTAAACATATAATCCACATAATATATATTTATAATAATAATGTTAGTAAGAAAAGTGGCTGTATTTTATTATGAAAAAGTTTATTTCATAGTAGTGCCGTTAGAATCCGTGTTGTAAATTGAAAATCGTGTCGTTTGACGATATGTTAGTAAACGATGTATGATGGGGACGCCTATATTTACTAGGAAATAGAATATTCTTTGAAATGCGTGTACGAGTTGAAACATAAAAGGCTGTTCACGTAAGAATCGTATGTATTTGCTTTTCCCCGTTCGCCCCTATATACCTCTTGTAAAGTAGGCAGTGCGTTCACTAGGTTATGCGTTCCCCCTTCGACTTCTAGCCAGTACATAGCCATTGCTTCGTTTTACATAGTAAATAAACTATCTTTAACCCTTGCTCTCATTACCTGGATCGCCCGAGGTAAACGGTTAAATAACATCTTATACGTACTGCTCAGGAAAAACGGGATGAAAAGGAATATATCTCGGTCTTTAAACTCATGTACGATAAATGTAAATTTTTCTAAGTGCATCACATACTTAAAGTATGTATCTAAGGCTGGGTAAACGTTGCAAGTTAATTCTTGTTATGATCACATGAGTTTTACAACATAGAAAATAATGCCAATAATATACTCATTAAAAAAATTAAAATATAAAAATATTTTTATATAGTTTCCTAAATTTAATTTTGCATGTGAAATAGATTATAAAGACGTTTATTAAAACGCAGTTTTACAAAACCATTGCAATGAAAAACCATGTTTTTCAAGATTAATATAAAAACAACATCTTTTAGTATGCAAAACACGGCTGTTATTGTTAAGCTGTGCTATAAATCTCTTTGTCAATTTTATAAATCGTTCTCTGAAAAATTGTGTTTGCCGTGATAAAACATTGTTTTCGTAGACGACAAGTACCTATACTTTATAACAGTATTTAGATTTTTTAATAAATTAAATAATTATTATTTAAACTAATTCTTTTTTTTTAAGTTACAAAAATAATAATTAAAACGAATAAATCAGATATGCATACCGTATCGAATCAAAATACATGTTCATATGACACAATTCGAGGCGTAGGTCAGCAGATATGGGTTAGGCGTTCACTGGGGGCGGAGCGTCTAGTACATAGCTAGTACATAAGCTAGAAGTACTGTAGCTAGAGTACTGTAGCTTATGGTACTCCAGCTTTTGAGTTGTAGAGTTACAATTGCCATTAAAAGTTGCTGCGTGAAGGGAAATATGAAATTATTTTATATATTTTCTTATATTTTTTTTATTCATTTGAATAGTTTTATTTAATAAGAAAAACGTTGGGGGAGTAAGTATGTTAAGTGTTATACAAGCATATTAATTATGACAACATGATAACAAAGCGAAAAATAATAAATTTTATTGAAAATGTTGTCTACGAAACAAAAAACATAATAGAGAAATAAGTAAGCAAAGTATCCCAAAAATCTTAAGATGTACTAGATATTTACATAAATAGAATAATTATGAATAAGCAAAAAAAAAAAGATTATAGTAAAGCACATTATTTTCCATCATATTGTAACATTTAATTGATATATGTATATGAAATTCACATTCATAATTAAATTTAATTTCAATTAATGAAAAATTCATAATTTCGAAAATAATACTTCGAATACTAATTACTAAGAATCAATAATTGACATAATCAATATTTTCATAAGCTACTACAAAATGAACTTAAACGAACACTACTATATATGTAGTAATAACGCAAAATTCCATCAAAACAATAGCTCTCACATAGCATATAGCAGGCATAGATGTTCTAAGGACAGAATTAGATATCGGGGGTGAGGCGTTCACGCTGCATGCGCCCGACGCGTGCCTGTGGGGTGCCTCTAATGAACTGGATGAACTAGAAGTTGCGTAGAGACCTGTGCCTAGACCGCGTCACGTACGTCAACCTTAATGTTACTTTGCTTGGTATTTTTATGCTAAAGCTTTCTTGCTACGCGATGACATTAAAAAATTAAAAGCTGGCACGTAGGTTTTTTTTGTTTTGTACGTAGGTAAGTTCTTTGTTTTTAACAAAAAATATATGACCTCATTTACTAAAATTATGATTGTATTGATTTCTTTGAAGAAAAATAAAATTAAGAATTTGTTTCGAAAAGTCAATTAAGAATAGGTATATCAGCGAAATAATGAAATTAACGCGTTAAGTATTAAAAAGATATACTGAAACATATCATTTGTAAATTAGTCCTTTTTTATAATTTGTATGTGAAAATAAAATAAAAACAAGAAAAAAATGCTTTATTTATCCAATAATAAATAATTGCTTCATCTTGACTCAACTAAATAATTATAAAAATATTATATCGTACATTCACTATATGAAACTTCAAACATATTCATCAAGCACGTTCACTTTAAAGGAAAATATTTTTTTAAATATGTGTTAAAAGTACTTGAAGCTACATTAGAATAGTTAGAGCCCGGGGCGCGGAACTGCGTATGCGTGGCCACGCGCGATTTTACCACCGCATTGCGTCTGAACGCATCGTTTGCTTCCACCGCTTTACTTAATGGCAAGAGGTCGTGTTCATCCACACGTAATGCACCAAAAATAATTATAATTAATTATTTATTGTAACGTATAAAACGTAAAATTTTAATAATAACAATTTTAATCATAATTTACCTATGGCTTTATTAAAAATTAGTAATGGACAAAAAGCTTTTATAAAACTGAAAAATTAAAATACATTTTTAAGTATAGAACGGTGTCGTTTCCAATCCAATCCTTTAATTTACACGGTCACTTTTAATAAAATATTATGCAATATGAAATTTCAAAGAGTAATATGATAAATAAAACGAAGCATTTGTATAGTTCTGAATGCGTAGTAGGGGTGCATCAACGCACCCCTCACGCACTTACGCACACTTGTACACACAGTGCACCTATATTATGAAACTGGGACGCGATTGGTCGAGATCTTTCTATGTATGTGTACCTGTTTCGTGTAGAAAGGAGGTCGTATAGATAGAGTTATTTATGTCTAGGCTATATGAATTAGTTGCGTGCATTGGGGTAGTCTTCGCTAGGAAAAAGTATTGATTTGTTGTTCGCTGGAAGAGTTTTGTTGAGCTTTCGCAATTTTAAGATTACTTGAGATTTTTTGAAGTTAAACGTACGTACGTACAAGTTAATGTTTTTGAATTGTTAAAACAGCACTGATACGTAAACCTGTTTGAAAAGATTGATTGTCCGTACCCTTCTTTTTAATATATAAAGAATTCTATTATAAATGTTTTAAATTATAATCGAATAACAATGTGTCATGTCCAACGAACGTGCTTTGTGAGACTGTTTTCAATAAAACTAGTTATATTCTTTAGGACATACCTATATAAAAATAATAATAATAAAAAACTATATATATAAAATATATTTATAAAATAATATACAAACTAAAAAATTAACTAACTCTATATTTAAAACAAGACCAAAAAAAACATAACTAAAAGCTTAATACAAAATTAAAAATCAATAATAAATATTTCCACGTAGAAGTACATTAACAATGCATTTCAATTAAAATCTTCACTTGTCAATAATAAAAAGTTTAAAACGTACTCGACTTACAGTAAAAAAAAGTTGATTACACAACCTTTATTAAGAAAGCAAGATGCATCATTAACGCGTCGATCTGCCCGTTACATCAGCTGATAGCACAAAAACCTTAACCATCTGCCTGCCCATGAATCACCGGCCCTTGGCGCGTGCCAAAAAAAAACAACTCAACCGTTATATCCGTGGGTCCACCCACGTGGCAGGACCCCTGTTTGTAAAATCGATTTTTTTTCGTACCACGACATTGCGATTTTTTTTCTTCATTTATCATCTGTGTTACTTGTTGGCGGGAATTTTGTTTGAACTGTCAATATGTTATAAAATAGCGTTGTTGATTTCATATTACTTTTAACATCAAATCAATGGTTTTAATAACATGAAAAGCGAGAATTCATTTGTTTGTAATTTATTATAATATGTTATTTAAAACATGAATAAAATGATAACCATATTGATTTAATATACAATTATTTGGCAGAAGAAAGCATTACTAAACGTCATAAAATAAGAGTAAGTATTCTTTATAAGTTATATTTATGTTTATTTGATTATAGCAGTCTAAGGAATCATAAAACTATACAAGTAAGGCTCGAGCAATATTATTCTCATAAATATCAACGACCTAGACATAATGTTATTAGCGCAAAGCAATTGGGGTATCTTACAAAATAATGTACTGTTAATACATTTACTTTAATTTCAAGATGTCGCGACAGTATTCATTGGCATTATTTTAGGTGCAAAAAAAAGGTTGTCGATTAAAGTAAACAATCTACAAAACAAAAAAAGCCATTAAAACCTGCGATAAAAGCAGTGGATTTGTAACAAAGTTTATCTGTAATGTTTATTGCTATATTGTTCGTGAAGTTCTAACAGGAAAAGCGAGAATTCATTGGTTTTTATTTAGTTAAGACTATTTTCTGTTGACCTAAATTTTGTTCAACGTATTTAAAAGTTTCAGTAAGCATATTTGTGCAATATTAGCGAATAATTTATTCAAAAACAAAATACTTAAAACTTTAAAATGTGAAAGGCATGTTCTCTGAATAGTAACGAAACATGCTGACACATAAGCTAAAAGATTTTTAATCATAAGCGTGTTGATAAAAAAGATTATAATTTTATATAAAGTGTACACAATTGTAACATCTGCCTGATACAAAACCACTAACAAAAAGGCACCTTTGGTCGACAATAGGTAGGAACGGCCTATGATAAAGATCCTAGAGGTGTATCCAGTGCATCGATTTTGATTGGAGCGCGCGCGCAGCTGGTGAGCACATTGCGCGACTCGTGCGCACAGATAATGTGGGCGACATATGAACCATAATATAAATAATCTTGTGAGGTTTTACTAAACTTGAAAAAAAGACGGTAACGGACGTCACAGCTTGTTTAAATAAGATTTACTTAGTTCCTGTGACGACGTTATAGAAAAACACCGATCGATATACATACGTAGTTATTATTAATTTCTCTATTGATTATTATTGTCAATATTATTGAATAATATGTCAACGCCTACATATGTTACTATGTACTTATACTTGTTTAAAATATTTTTCTTTATCTGCTTTTTATAGTTATTCAATTATAAATATCAATTTTTCTCGTATAAGACTCTGTGCACTGAAAGATGTAACTAATAAACTACATAACTACCAAAACTAGCTATATATTTGTATAAAACGTAGTTATATGACTAGTGTTAGAAAATATGTAAAAATCGAAATAAATTTTAAGCATGTTGCAAAGTTAATAAACAAGTTAAGTTCCATAAACACTGAATTCGCATACAGGGTGTGATATGAAAAATCGTTGACAAAATAAATGATTGAATGAAATAAATATTATATTATCTGGCCCCAAATTCATGAATTACCTGAGCTCATAAATAACATAATTCTTCATTTAATAGTCATAGAATCCACATAAATTGATGTCATTATAATGAGAACACTAGTAAAAACGTCAGGCACAGCATAATTGCTTCAGAAGGCTTTAAATAAAGGTGAACAGAACAGGGAATGTCTCCCTTCTCTCCCTGGCTCAGCTTTACGGCGGTTGTTATAAAACTAATTTGCTAAGTTTAAGTTACTTTGCAGCCCTTAACTTATAATCGTAAATTAAGTCAAGTAGGTTTCTTCTCTCAAGTTTCTACCGAAAGTTTTCCTTCGGAATCTCTCAATATTAATTATTACACTTTTTCGTTCTTTTTATTAAAATAGTTTTATTATTACTATCATTTTTTTTTGGTAAATATTAAAAATGTTACTTAAAAATTATTCTAAAATATCTCCAATGTTTATAAATATAACCACTAGGTAGGTATAGCGTTAATATTATTTACGAAGTAATTTGGTTCCTAACATCCACTTTTCAAGTGTCGTACTTTCTTACGTTACGATTAAAACGTTACAGTAAAAATTGATATAACATTTTATATATTTTAGCTGAAATATGATTGTTATAAGGAATTAAATTTAGTGTGTGTATTTAGGACGTCTAATTTGTAGTTATAGGAAATTAATTAATAAAACCTTACTTTATAACTATGATACATCCGAATTAAATAAATCAAAAATTAGTCTTTATACCTAATACTAATACCAAACCATTAGAATAAATATTAATTAAATAATAATAACATTTGTGTTCTTGGACCATTATTAGATTTGGATTGTGACTCACTTAGACAATTACATTTACTGTAAAATCAAAATATCACGCCACTAACGCTACCATTATCACAATATCAATTTTAGAAAAAAAAAATAACGCGAAAAGAGATTGCCTACGATTTTTCATGGGCTATTAACTTTGCAGTTGTTTTTATTACAGTTTTATGATAATCACCAGTCTTTGTTTTGAATTTCGAATCGGAAAATATACTTTCAACGATGTTGCTTAATAAATATCCCCGATAATTACAAATCTATCTTTAGGTATTATATTGACCTATACATTGATTCATTTACAAAATAAACGGACGATCGTTTTGCTTAAAACAATATAATACTATAGCCGTTAATAATAAAATATTTGTGAGGACGTCTGTACATACTTATATGTATATACAGGTTATAAAGTGAGACACATTGCTTCCGCCATTTTACAAAGACCGCGAAACCGACAACTCAAAACAAGATGGCGTTAATCTATGCAGACGAATAAATTAATGTAAATTGCGCCTCGTAAATAAGTCATACAAAGTGTTTGCGTCATTCACAAATCGATTCAGTTTTTTCAGTTGACTTCACAATGTATTAACGAAAATACTTTTTAATATCACCTGCATTGTTTCTTTTTGGGAATTTCGATTTACGCCTAAATTAATCAATTTTTTACGTAATTATTAAACGTGATGTTTTTTAATTATCATGGATAGACTTTGAAGTGAGAAATAAAAAATACCGTAATAAAAGATAAATTAATACGTAACTTGAAAGAATAATCTTTACAATATTATAGATAATAAAATTAAAAGTCTCACCTTCTTCTCCGTCAACTTCTCGCACCGACGCTGCTTGCATATTTGATGGGACTTGTCGTTGCGGCATGGTGCACAATCGCCGCAATTGTCTTTCCTCTGGCATCCGATGCATTCGCCACATCTCTTTCTTTTCTTCTTTGTCTGTGACGGGAAGTACTAGAATTGAGTCAATTTGTTTGTCTAATTTCAGATTAAATTAATGTATTGTAAATTTTATACAACATAATAATTTGGTGTTATAAGTATGTTACATGGATAGTGGATACAGATACTTCACAGTGGGCGTATTGAGCAGTCAGTTAGCTGGTAGATCTAACATTAATGACAGACTTTATTAATAGACTAAGTAAACAAAAACGCAAATGTAGCGTACATTGATCTTGAATAGAGTATCAATTCACAACTAAAGCTATTCTACTAACTCAATTACAATCAAATTGTAGCTTGAATGTTTATCATCAGAGCGACAGTTAAATTCTTATAAATTGTCTAGCCAGAAGGTTTTGGATACAGTAAATAGCTTATATCTAAAGATAGTTGTAAATGCAATAGACTATAAGCGTGTTTCAGGTAGAGTATGCCCTTAGTTGGTTATTTTAAGAGTAAAAATTACAGAAAAATAAGTACGGAAAAATGGAAAAAAGAATTATAAGTATCTACAGAGTAATAGCGAATTAGATTAATTTTGACACATTGAAACGGTTCGTTCTCTATATTTGATTTGCGTGTCGAAACATCCATACAGACACAAAGATTGCAATTATCCTCAGAGTCAGACAACAATTTCGGCGCATTCTGAGCTCGCTAATGACTCGTCTGGCTCGCGTCATGCGCCTGCGCTCGATCGTGACGGCGACGATATCGATCTTTGTTAACGTTTATATTGAATTATAGTGGTAAAGCTGTATTGAGACATCATCTTTGATTTATGTAATTTGATAAATTATACATATATGGTAAGAGAAGTTATAAGTATAATTTTAGAAAGTTTTACAAATTATTATTACAAGCCTTTTTGTATAACAATAAATATTAATTTCATCATTGTAGAGTCATAGAAATTACCTTGGGTGAAGTAAAATTATTGGTTGTAAGCTCACCGTGTAATGTATTTAAATATGTTTTTCAAGTCAAGTTGGACAAAGTTTAGGTGCCAATGTAGTGGAAATTAACACGCATTAGCAAAGCATTTAGACACATTGAACCAAACGCAGCTAAAAATTCTTTTTACTACTACTACTGTACCAATAGCATACACTCAGAGTGAATCAATTGTTAAGATATTCGTTTATCCACGAGAAATTTAATATAAATCATATATATATATATATATATATATATATATATATATATATATATATATA
>DWAN01005126.1:0-11502 GCA_018230445.1 Heliconius hewitsoni
CTCCGTTCCCCACCTTCTGCCGAATTCTGGAGGCATTGCGTGTTGAGTGGCAGAAATCAACGCCGCATAGCTTAAAGCGATATGATATTCAAGAGCTAGACTTCAGGCATTGAGAAAGGTTCCTTCCATTAGAAAGCTCCCTGGTAAAACATGTTACCAACAACAAATTTGCCCATTGGCATAGACTAATTGCAGACATCATCTAACAATAAAAAAAATTAAATTAAATCAAAATAGCCGTTTCGTGGTGCATGGGTGTGTAACGCGACGCAATGAAAGCAATTAATATTTATAAATACTTTCATTTCTTCGCTCCGGCACCACACGCTCTGGCAAAAGTTCGGCGTGGGTTCCACCACTCTACACGCAAGGCCTCGAAAAATTAGGCGTGAAGTGGAGAACGGAATATCTTAGCAATAGGTTCCCTCTGCACACATTGAAAAATGATTTTAAGAAATTGAAATTTTTACTAAATGCTGAAAAGGAACAATTACTTATCAAGAATATTATAACATGACGCATTTCAACTTCACTTTGGCCGCTCTCACTTGTTTTTATACAAAATAATATATGCAAAGTATATGAAAGTAAGTTTTAAATTATCTTTACCGTGTTAAGTGTTACGCATACATAATATCTAATGGTAATATATTCTCGTTGCAGTGTCGATGCTGCGGTTTCTATTGTCCTAGCAAAGCAGTCAGGCAAATGGCGTTTATTTATAATAATATGATTTAATAGACTGTAGTCAGCTTCACGCTAGACAGAGGGCACCGAATTCTGGAGGCATTGCGTTTTGAATGGCAAAACTTAACGCTGCGCTTTGCCTCGACACCAGGGCGAAGAAATGGAAATATACATTTAAATAAATATTTCATCCCCTCGAGTGGGGATCGAACCCACGACCACTTTGTGCCACTTCGTCATGACTTGCCTCTGAGTAGATTGAAGTAAAACTTAGAATTATAGAATTAAAAACAAACATTTGAGATATAATTTAGGATGTTAGGTCCACGCGCTGGGCATATTGTAATCAATGGATTTTAGATAAATTTCCGAGTGTTGATGATAATTTACAGCATGTATTAGAATTATTTAAAGAATGTTTAACTAAATTGGAGTATTTTTTTTTTTGCCAACAACATAAAGAACACTAAAGTTATAAAGTATAAAGTGTTTTATATAAAAAAAAAATTGTTCACAAAACTTAAAAACGCTCCATGAAAAAAAAAATTACAACGTACAGTACGGCCAACAAGCCGTGGTCGCCCAGAAGTTGGTTTTTGTAAGCTTTTATGCATTGTTCACTCGGAAAGTAAACGTTCATAAGTAAGAAAAATCCTAAAATCAAATATGCACAGCCGTCTACAGCTAACTTCAGGGCGGCCACGACTTGTTGACCGTACTGTACTTAAGTGAGGGGTTTAAAAAAGTTGCGATGAACAACTTCTGAACTTTAACATCTTGTTGAATGCATTTAGGTGAAAGTCGCTACAGATTTCTTGTTACATTATTTACGCATACGTTTACTATACAAAGATATAAAGTTATATATTATTATAAGATATATATAAGATGTAAAATTATATTATTAAGAATTACTTCTTGTGAAATTAAAGTGGGAAACGGAGTGTCTTAACACTAGGTTCCCTCTGCCTACCCTGCTGTGTGCGGAATACAGCGTGAAGCTGATTTTGTTTCTTGGTTATGTTGAAATTCTGTTAACTATAAAATGATGATGATATTAAAATAATGAAATTAAATTAAAATTTACTTCTTTTCGATTAACTCTGTATATTTTTATTCGTATATCTTATTTAGTAATTAAATAAATTCAATGAATATCTAACAAAAGGAGGCCAGTTCTGGCACAGATTTACAAAAGCGTGACTGTATTCTGGAGGCATTGCCTGTTGAGTGGCGCAACGCCACGCTTTGCCTCGACACCAGAGCGGAAAAATTAAAATATTAAAGATTTAATTTCCTCGAGTGGGGATCGAACCCACAACTAGTCGATTTACATTCACATTTTGTGCTCCTGCGCCACAACTGGCTTCTACTCAATAGAATTAATAGAAAAGAAGTCACTGATATGAAAATACTTTTTTTATTATGTTCTTTCTTTAAGAAAGTAGTCTCAATGATAGTTTAAATGTTATATTTCGCGTTAAAGCTAACAGAATATTGTATCTTACATTAGCTCTACTTTCTCTGCTAATAAGCCTAATAAAATATGAAACAGATATTAACATTTAATATTACCAATTTCTACATAATTAAAGAGTAAAACCATAAAATTATTTAATGAAAACCGATATAATATCAAATTTTAATATGTGGTAATTTTTGGAAATGAATTTCCTGCTTTACCAAGAAATAATTGTTGTAAAAATATAAAAATTATTTAAAAAAATTAAATGTAATGGACATTGACCAATAATAATAATAATTAATTAATTATATTTCATCCTAAGATTTTAGACTTATTGTTTATGATATTCTATATAAATATAATTTTGCCGCAATATTTACAAAAAAAATACTACAAATTCGTCTGTCAATACAGATTTCATTACTTTGCTTATTTTCGATAGTAATAGATCTTCGTAGCTACAGTGTGGGAGAACTAGGGAACAACTGAGATACCACCAGCTGTGTTCACTCACCATTAACACCGAGAGAGCACAGCGTGGCACCCGGTCGTTCGATAGCCCGTTCTCTTCTTAGTTTATCATTATCTTCTGTGCTTCGGATTTTCTTGTTTAGACGAAATCGTTGGAAGACGTGGCAATAGAATGGAATGATCCATACTTTAAGATATATTAAGTTTAGTAGAAAACACTAAGTAAAGGAAAAAAAGGAATATTTTGCGAATTTCTTAACAAAATCAAGATATTAATCTTGATCAAGATATTATAATCTTGACATACAAAGTTAAAATTAGAAATCTTCAAACTAGTTAATAAAGTATACTAATAATAATGTAACACATCTATATAAACAAAACCTTATTATCATATTATTTCTAAATATTAACACAAAGTTATTAAGTACCACTAAATTGATAGCAATGTTTTTTTTTAATGAAACATAAGTCTTGGTCCTCTGTTCATTACGCTGTAATAGTAAACAAACTTTGTTACTCTTTTATATTATAAAAAAAACTAAATAACAAATATATTTAATAAATTGTATCGTATAGAGAAAGTAAGCATCGAATACATCATTCTGTCATCTTTAAATAAAAAGTGTATATATAATATACTTCACTTTTTTCATTTTGGTATGACAGAATTAAATTATATGCATATTTTAATAAAATATTATTAAAAATAGGATATTCATTATTGTAATATATTTAAATTTAAAACAGTATAAATAGTTATAAAAAAAGATACAATATACATAATAATATAATGAAAAAATAATTTATAAACATAAATAAATAGACTCTATAGACTTTTTTTAAATATAGACTCTATTTAAAAAAATGCTTTAAGAGATCATATGCTATAGCCATGATCAATATGATTTTATTGCTTTGCGACGACATATTTTTTTATTTAATTACAAGTATCCCGTTCCACAATAAATACATTATTAATTATTAATAAATCATTACATTTCTATTATTCTACAAATTTTAAATAACAATAATAATTTAAAATATTATAATTATTAATATGTAACAGCGTCATCTACTGCAAATTACTTAAACTAAAGGCTTTCAAAAGTTACAAGAGCCACCTATAGTTCTACTGTTACACTCGTGCAAAATTGGCCTTTTACTTTTAAAGATAAACAATAGATGGCACTAATCTTGATGATAGACAATAAATGTGATAATTATTTAAAATAACATAATTATACATAATATCCATTTAAATAAATTAAAAAGAAGAATAGGATGAAATATAATTGTTTAACTTATTAATTCAATATATCAATTTTAATAATGACATGTGTACTCAAAATAAAATGATTTGTACATAGGTATATAATTTAATATTTCTTAGAATATTGTTTTATAAATGCATAATTAATGTCTAAGAATATTTCATAGTTAATTCTTTTAAAATCTTTTTGATAACTACAAATCATAATTTTCTCAATAACATACTTGTATATATTTACAATAAAAAAAAGCAATTTTGACATTTGTAACCGTACAAGTGACATTAGTTGAAGATAATTTCATTGGGTGGCTTGGGGGAGGAGCTTGTCGCCACGTGCCAACCTTGGCCTTGACAGCTCGAGTGCATTTGGCGCTTACTTCGTTTGAGGATTTGATGTTTATGTTATACGACTTAGTTATTTAATATTTATATATTTTTTTAAGCTTCAGGCTGTATCTCAAAGCAGAGCAAATCTGGAAAGTGGGAACCTAGTGTTGAGACACTTCGTTTCAATTAAGAGATTTCCGTTCGCCACTTTGCGCCGAATTTAGGAGGTATTGCGTTTTGAGTGGCGGAACTCACCGCCGCGCTTTGGCCAGTTATGAGAGGGAGGAACATTTCCTCTAGACGATTTATATTTTGATTTAGTAATTAAAATGCCGTTAGTAATGTACGAGTTAGTCATTTTAGATTTAATGTATAGATAAAATCAATGTATATTTTATACATTGAACGCTACTTAATTTAGATTTTCAGTTAAGGCATCTAAAATCGACACATTAAATAAATAACAAATATAAGTACTACGAAACGTAACAACTGACATTTTGAAAGTTGAACTCTATTTTTTTTATAATATTTATATAATATAAATTTGAAATGAATATGATTACCACTATAACCGTCCAGGCGGTAAAGTCAGTTTGCCGACGCTTTTAACTACCTAATAAGACTTAATGCCATTCTGTATTTAATGAATATAGCTATCATAATTTGTGTTCATAGACTGAAAAAAAATTAGTATCTTTACGTAATTTCGGGATTTATGTTCAATTAAAAGATATAAATTAATTAAACAATAACATAAATAGTACTTACTTGTTGCAATTCTGCAATAATCATTTCAGATGTTGTAGAATCTGAAAAAGCAAAACATATAATATAGTGATATTGAATATTTATGCAGTAACTAGAATAAAAAGTTAAAGCCGTCGTGGCGCAGGGGCACAAGGGCTGTGACTGTAACGCGATGGTTGTGAGTTCGAACCCCAATCGGGGGAATTAATTATTTTTATTATTTATTAATATTTTCATTCCTTCGCTATTCGGCACCAAGGCAAAAAGTCCGCCACTCAACATGCAATGCCTAAAAATTCGGCGGAGAGTGGGCAGAGAGAGTGTCTTAGCACTATATTCCCAGGATCCGACTGCCTACGCTAAAAAAGATAATAAATTGTGATCTATAATCGACGCAAATCAGAAAAATTAAAAACACACCTAACAGAATTAGACCAAAAGTAACTCAATAAAAAAAATCTTATTTCGTATTTTTTTATTGTAAATGTACCTACCTATATATAACCGAAATACTATAATATATTTTTAAAATAAAATTAAAACAAAAAACCACTGATCCAATTCAAACAGTATAAGTATACATTAACAATATAATAATTGCATCAAATGCATTCCGACGTTTTTGCAACATAAAGATATCTCGTTATCTTAGTGCATCTGATGGTTCATATGAAGTTATTTACAGCACTACTATACGTAGAGCGTGAAACGGACAAGTATGTGATAAGAGATGTTCAAGCTTATTACATTAGTATTATATAGTTCTTCGTCGTTTAGGTATCCTATTTTATATGTAATTTAAATATACCTTTAATGAATACTAACAAGCGAAAATCTAGCTTTACATGAGAAACTTTAAGCTTTAGCTCTTGAATAAATTCATTAAAATTTATTATGTTTATTCAGTCTTAAGTGATACTATAGTAAAATTAATTGAAATCAAGAAGTGGTTAGTTCTATATCTAAATTACAGTATTATATAGGTCAGTACCTAAATTACAGTATTATATAGGTTCCCCACTTTCTGCCGAACTCTGGAGGCATTGCGTGTTGAGTGGCAGAACTTAACGTCGCGCTTGTCCTCGACACCAAAGCGAAGAAAATATAAATTTATGTAAATATTTCATCTCCTCGAGTGGAGATCGAACCCAAGACCAGTCAGTTTTACAGTCACACTTTGTGCCCCTGCGCCACGACTGGCCTCAAATATTATAATTATAAAATAATATAAAATTCTAAATAAATTATAAAATACTGCGAGCTATAGGTTTAAAAATGTGATTCCAAATATTAACATATTTCAAATGAACCTTGCCATGTTTAATTTCAGACAAAGGATTATGTTGTTGGATAAATTGCTTACATCCAGATCGACGTGCATTTGCATTATCTTGCTAGTGTACCTGTCAATGAGTCAAGGATCGTATATCGGCAGTTGAAATCGTTAAACACAAACAATAATAAAAGAATTGTAGACTAATTGTTGTTTCTCGTTTTTGTTAATATCGATTAAATTATTAATACTTGAGTTCCGCCACTCAACACTCAACGCCTCTTAACCCTAGGTTCCCTTTGCCTACCCTGCTATATGCATGATACAACGTGAAGCTGAAATGAATTTCAGAAAACCGTATTAAACATAAAATTCGATAAAAACATGATCCTAAGTCACACAAAAGCAATCATAATGTAAATAATAAATATCGAATAAGAATATTTATTCACTGAATATATATTATCGATATCGGTTCTTGGAAATTGATAACCAGATGGAATGAAACATCCTCGTTATTACCTTGTTTGGAATTTTCAGGAAATGCTAAAAATAGATTGGCTAGGGCTTTTGCGTCATCTACCCACGCTAGGGGGTTGGGGTGGCAGGATGCGGGCGCATGCGCTTCCTGCCACGTGAATGTCAAAGGGCAGACCCGGGCGAGCTGGATCCTAGGCTAAAGCTAAATTGATTTTACCTATACAAGTACTTACTTGTACAATGTTAGATTTCAATATGGATGAAAATGTAGTGCTGGTATCTACTGTGATTAAAGTTTATCTTAATAGATTTTATCTAACTTTATTTAGAGGCCAGTCGTGGCGCAGGGCCACAAAGTGTGACTGTGAAACCGACTGGTTGTGGGTTCGATCCCCACTCAAGGAGATAAAACATTTACTTAAATTTATATTTCCATTTCTTCGCTCTGGTGTCGAGGCAAAGCGCGGCGTTGAGTTCTGCCGCTCGAATTCGGCAGAAAGTAGCGCATGGAGTGTCTTAACACTAGGTTTCCTCTGCTTACCCTTCTATGCGCGGGATACAGGGTGAAGCGGGGTTTTTTTTTAATTTTTATTTTTATTGAAAATGCTCTTTCCTAATGATTCCACTTATGCCACATTTCTATGTTAATGTAATATAGTATTTGAAAATATTAGGTTTTTCCATGTATATATGTGGTTTTTATATGACTAGCACCTGAGTACGCATATGGATTAAAAATTCGTCTGTCTGGTCGTGGGAGCTATTCCTCAGAATAACTATTTTATTTTTTGGTTTCGGCCTTTATCGAATAAAGATTATAATTTATATTATCAATTACTATTTTTAAATATTTATAACATTTTTAAATGTTATTCCACACTTAGGAAAGAAAAATGAACCGTCCAAGTGCTCTGACCAACTAAGCCGTACGTTATGTGGGAACGTATGGCTTAGTTCTCGAATTCACGTACGCGCCTACGTAGAGTTTACGTAGCGGGTTCACATCGCGGCACCAGTATTTATGGCCGACGAATATAAATTATTTTGAACTATAATAAATATTTACTTTGTAGTCAGTGATATATTAGAAGTCCTGTTGTTAGACTGTAATTTTTCCATAAAGGTTCTACTGGCTCTCTGTTGTTCTACAGGATAGTTTTTGTTTAAAATTTAAAACTAATTGGCAAAAAGGTATTTTCTTAAATAAAAACAATTGTTATTTTATCTCTTTCGATAAAGGGAGAAATGTCGTTTGAGTCGTCATTTCTTATGTATATTTAATCTCTTTATTTTTAGAATTTAAAAAGAAATTTCGACCAATTAAGAGCATACTGGTGTTTATTAATTCTATTCTATTTATTAATTTACCAAGAATTTTCTACTATCCACTAACATTAATATTAACAATTAAAAATGCAAATATAGTAAGATCATAGACATGCATAATTAAATATATTTATTCATAAAGTATGACCTTACAAATCATGATTATAACAATATATTTTTTATTATTGTAACACACTTGTGTTAAAATCAATTCTTTGTAGTGACGTCATATTTTTTCTATATAATTATATACAATATTTACTTAAGAGGCCAGTCGTGGGGCAGCGGCACAAAGTTTGACTGTAAAACCGACTGGTTTCGGGTTCGATCCCCGCTCGAGGAGATGAAATATTTACTTAAATTTATATTTCCATTTCTTCGCTCTGGTGTCGAGGCAAAAAGCGGCATTGAGTTCTGCCACTCAACACGCAATGCCTCCAGAGTTCGGCAGAAAGGTCTGCCTACCCTGCTGTGTGCGGGATAGAACGTGAAACTGATTACAATATTTACTTGCAATTATGTCAGTTGTCAGTATGGACAGTATATGTATGTATATATTTAAATTAAAATATATCGAAGCTTTTCATACAAAAGAATAAAAAGTGAATATTAAGTTCGAATTTCTTCGAATTTTGAACAAAGATGAAATCCATATATTTTATGTTCCATATATATCTATATCTAGCATCTACACAAATCAAGTTGAATTCTATTTTCCTTACAATATAACTTCTTTTCTTATCAATACAAGAAAAGAAAACATATTTAATCTAAATCCTAAGCAGCATATTATCTTTTCATCCACTTATACTAAAATTATAATTAAAATGTCTAATATAACGACATTTTTCAACAGTAACTCTACATCTTTACAAATCTTCTTCTTTCTTAATTAAGTGGAATTTTTTTTTAGTTTTTTCATGTATTAAGCGACAAAAATGAGAGACAAAATACCGAAACAATTTTCTTTAACAATTCGATTTTAGTATACAAACAAGGGCTGCAATTATCATATATCGCCACACTTAATACGTTCGAGATGTGAATTGCAAAAAGAGATACTAAACAAAAATGTAAGCAACATTTACTTTGCAATTTGCAACCTGAGAGATTGTAATCATGGCTCTTACTTATGTAAATGTAGAGACTTTGAAATGTTTAACTAAAAATATATTTGATTTGTTTTAACTTTAATATTTATTTGATAAGTATGACATGTAATAGATTATACTAATATGTTAGATATTTAAGATAAAGTAGAGCATTTCACGTAGATATAATTTTCAATACTAATTAAACACTGAAGAATACAAGTAATTGGAAATAACTTATATCTTAATAAAAAATTCAAATATTTCCAATCATGCTTGCTCATTTAGACAATTTAGATAAAAAGGTAAAATTTTATAAAAATTATGATACTCTAAATTAGGACCAGCCTAGTACTTTTGATTAACTCATAATTTATTTTGTTTGCAAATAAAATAACATTAAGAAGCTCTAACTCTACTAACTTATAAAAAAAAACACACATCGATCAACATATCAACGAACCGCGATCCACATCAACAAAAGGGACTGGCATCCCACAAATGCGCACAGAAGGTCAAACGCTATCCACACAGCCATCACTACTCCATACGACCGGCGTATGTTTAAAAATTACCAATAAACTGGCAGACGGGTAAAACAGAAATAAATAAGCAGGAGCTCTCTGGTTGCCGTTGCTAGGCGGTCTCAAGGTCTCCCCTCCCCTCGCGCATGTGCAAGCTGCACTCGCCCGGCTGCCCACGAGCCTTTAGCTCGATATCTCGGCAAGCATACAAATTGGTCATAAATGATATATACATACTTGTTCTATATATATCTATTTTATGTATATATACTTTTTCAATTCGGCATACAGGTTTTGTTTTTGATTGAACGATATAATTTAATTATGTCGGGTGGGTTTTTTTTAATGCGAAATTATTGATTTTTAAATTAAAACATCTAATCAATGTCTTTTTCTTAAGACTGGACAATAACATAAGTATTAAACAAAAGATTTATAAAAGCGCCGTCGTAGCGCAAAAGACAAGCGTGTGGCTGTAAGCGCGACGTTGTGGATTCGATCGCCCGTTCGGGGCGATGAAATCAATTCGGGTTCCTCTACTCACTACGTGCGGGAGCCAGCGTAAAACTAAAATAAATGCGAAAATATATTGTATGTATTTAAGAGCAACATTGTCACATTCAAAATGAAGCCAGCTCCCGTGCCATGTCACACTACGTAACTAAGACTAACACGAACGAGCGACACGTGCAAGCTTAA
Source organism: Heliconius hewitsoni (assembly GCA_018230445.1). Lineage (NCBI taxonomy): Eukaryota > Metazoa > Arthropoda > Insecta > Lepidoptera > Nymphalidae > Heliconius > Heliconius hewitsoni. The sequence goes on from DWAN01005126.1 coordinate 10,367, forward strand.
AGGGTTACAAGTATGTGTGCGTTCGATGCATGATTAATACACGATATATTCTTGGTTTTGTATGGAAATGTGCGAATATCCAAAACTTACAACGTTCTGAAAACGTGTTTCTATGATAAACAGGATTTATTTAAAATAGATTAACAAAGTCAATCTTGGACGCGAGTGCATTTTATGACGTACGAGTAGTCTTTTATAAATATGTATATATTTGCTATTTGTATTTTGTATCTGTGTAAATATATTGATATATGTATTTCTGTGTTTAAATATAGCATATGTTGGACAGCTCTTTAAGAACATGTTACTCTCCAAAGTGGAATTTTAATCAGCGTAACAACCTATTCTTATGGGATTCCTATTGTTATATTTTTTTCTATACAAACCATGACATGAAGGTCGGCTAACAAGATTTTTATTTCAGCTTCACATTCTATTATATCTAGTTCTATCCCGCATATAGCAGGGTAGGCAGAGGGAATTTAGTGTTAGACACTTCGTTCCCCATTTTCCACCAACTTTCGAAGCCTTAGTATCAAAGCGAAGAAAACAAGATAATAGAATATTTTTTAAATCTTATCTAAGATAAGAAATATTGATTAATTGCACTCAATATAGCAAAGAAGTAGACATAGCGTGTATGGCTTTGGTGACTATATTTTACATAAGGATACATACAGATAACAAAGAGATAAAAAAGAAAGATAATAGATATACGTATATTAGTAAATAAAAAAAATATCATCACTTATAAATATTATACATTTTAATGATTCCTTTTATTAAACTAGTTCGCAAAAACTCCCTTGTAAATTAAGGAAATCCGTCCAATGAGATGAAAATGGGATACATTACATTCATTTATATTATGTACCATTTGATTCTCATACGACACACGTTATCGATATTACGATGCAAAGGTTATTATTTTACATAAACTTTAATTACATCTTTCATCTTTATTGGTAGGGTGACTTTGAAAAAAGTTCATTAAATAGACATAAATACCTTTAGAGTACTTATTATATAAGAATTCATTTTGTAAACTGTATATATATCTTATAATATGTTTACTGTATATGAACGAATGAGCGAGGAAAGAATGGCAAAAAAGATTTATGATGGAAAAGTGAGTG
>DWAN01005127.1:0-11502 GCA_018230445.1 Heliconius hewitsoni
ACACTATTCGGGTTGTAAAATATTTTTTTGTGTTTCCGTAAAATAGCGTGCAAGACAAATAAAAATTGGTAACTATAAGACAAATTTAGTTTAATTTATGAAAAAAAGATTACAGCCAGACCGACATCATTAATATATAAATATTAAAGAAAAAACCTTGGAGTTTTCCAAAGAGCAAGATAAAGATGGATCAGAATAATGTAAATTGTATTAGTCACTAATCTTCAATTATCCTTATTTGTAATTTCCCTAAAACATTACAAGGCTAAGTAATTTATTGTAGTACACTCTTGGAATTGATCATATTGTAGAGACTAGAATAGGGCAATCTTTTTTTCTAAATATAAAAAGAAATCAAATATAAGAACAATTTGTTCGCCAGTTTAGGTCTGAATTCAATACATTGTACGTTGAGTGTCGAATAAAATTTAAAATCAAATTAATTAATACATTTAAATATAAGAGGCAAGTCGTGGTGCAAGAGCACAAGCGTGTGACTGTAAATGCAACAGATTTTTTGATACTCACTCCAGGATATGATTTAATATTTTCATTTCCTCACTCTAATAACAAGATAAAGTGCCTCCAGAAGTATTGAAATGGGAACGGAGTTCACTTACACTAGGACTCTAGGTTTTCTCTTACTACTCTGTGCGTGATTCAACGTGAAGCAAAAAATATAACAAGACCTTAAAATAAACGCAATTTTTAATTAAAGGTCAAATATAAATAACTCCTTAAGAATTTTCGTTCGAAATTTTCAATCTCAAAATAATTTATTATATATTTAAAAGGCTATCAATAATATTCTTAGCTTTATTGTTAAACGAAAAATTTAAAATTTATTGTAAATTATAATATATTATAACAAGTTGAATTAGGTTGACAATAAGTCCTCTCTGCTACTCTGCTATTTACAAGATTAAGCATGAAGCATGTCAGGACTTTTAAAATTTTGATACAACTTTTGAAATATATAGAGCAGAGTAAAGTATTTACTTTACATTTCTTTCAATTACCAGAAAGATGAAAAAATCTATATTGTTAGAAATCGGAAGCTATCGTCGTATCGCTTTCCAATTAATTTAGAAACATATCGTTTATAGGTTTCTAAACTATTTGGAAAGAGATTCTACGTAATTGCAATAAGTGATATGTATCACCTAATAACTATAGTTCACACAAGTTTCCTTCCAATAAGGACCGTTGCCTACAACCAACTGTTCCCGATTGACACAATACACTGCTTTTATAGTCTTTTTCACCTATATCTACCATGTGTTACACGAGTTCGCTAAAAATATATTATGGTTTTTAAAGTAAATATTTGAATTATTAATCACAGCTTCAGCTTTATATTTTTCTTGCACAACAGGGTAACAAAAGTGTGAACATAGTCCGTTACCACCGATCAATTTTCGAGACAAAACGCAAAACAATGCTGAGCTTCATTTGTTTGTTTTTCAGAGCGAGAAAATGCAAATAATTATTAAAATTTAATTATTAATCTGAGTGGGGATTAAACACACATCTTTCACATTTACAATAACACGCGGTTTTAAATAAAAGACAGAAATATTTTTTATCTATTAACAGGTAGTGTTTGGTGGTGGAAGAAAAAACTTCTATCCTCACACTGAAAGGGACATCAGAGGCCGTTACGGCATTAGAAATGATGGAAGGAACCTCATCAGAGAATGGCTTTTGAAAAAAGAGAGTCTAGGATCATATCCAAAATACATTTATAATAAGAATGAACTTTTTAATTTGAATAAGAAGCACGATAGTGTTCTCGGTCTTTTTTCCTTCGACCACATGCCTTACCATCTGGAAGCAGAAGACGATGACCCAACACTAAGTGAAATGACTCAAAAAGCTATAGAAGTTTTGTCGCGTAAGGATCGTGGATTTGTGCTGTTTGTAGAAGGTATTATACATTGATAAATATCAGCTTTACGCCGTATCCCGCACACAACAGGGTAGAGGGAACTTAGTGTTAAGATACTCCGTTCCCCACTTTCTGTTGAATTCTAGAGACATTGCTTGTTGAGTGGCAGAACCAAACGCCGCGCTTTGTCTCGACACCAGCGCGAAGAAAAGGAAATATAAATTTAAATAAATATTTCATCTCCTCGAGTGGGGATCGAACCCACATCCGGTCGGTTTTACAGTCACACTTTGTACCCCTGCCCCACGATTGGCCTCAATAGTATTTAAAAAAAAAACACTAATAAGAATTATAAAATTTACTCGTAAATAAAGTTACTTACTCATTCTTCTTAGCAGAACCACAACTAACTTGGTTTAATATTATTCGTGACTTACTTATTTTTATCGCACTTACATATCTGTATCTTTTTAATATAAGTTCAATATATCTATTTTCTATTCAGGCAGACATATTGTATGAATTTAAGACATAAAAGCTCGTATATATCAATTCATATTTTTTACAGGAGGTAGAATAGACACTGCCCATCATGAAACAAAAGCACGTAAAGCTCTCGACGAAACAGCTGAGTTGGCAAAAGCTGTGGAAGCTGCTCTACGTATAGTCAATTTACACGAAACTTTGATAGTAGTGACATCAGACCACAGTCACACGATGAGCTACAGCGGTTACAGTAAACGTGGATCAGATATTCTTGGACTTGCCAACGCTAAGGTATATAATGATTTAGTAGAATAGGGGAAGGGAGTTTAAGACACTCCGTTTCCCACGTTTTGTTTTTATTTTGTTTTCCAATTTTAGTGGCATTGCGTGTTGAGTGGCGGAATTCCATGACGCGCTTTATTTTGTTACCTAAGTGATGAACAACAAGGGAGGCCAGTGAGACCAGTCGTGGCGGAGTGAACGTGGCGTGGCGTGGCGCAGCATTCAGTTCTTCCACTCAACACGCAATGCCTCCAATTCAACGTAAAGTGGGAAATCAAAATGTGTTCATGGGATCGGAGTGTCTTAAAACTAGGTATCCAGGAGTGTGTTGGATACAGCGTGAAGCTAAGAAAACTGGTTGTGTATAACGATATCTTTACGACATAATGTCATAAAAAAACATTGTTGAAAAATAGCGTACGTACTCTTTTAAATTGAGTTGAATTATGATTATTTTGTATAATACAGAGAAGGAGTTAATTGAAAAAAAAGATTTTTTTTTCTATAAATGAACATTTATTTGCACTTCTTAATTAAAATATTTTTAAACTAAAATTATGAATATTAATTACAAGTAACAATGAATTACTAATAACAAGGAATAGATAGATTCATCACAAGCCGACCGCTAAGGCCGATTGTGCCTCTCTATCGCTTATCTCGCTTGCACGCTCGGCTCAGGCGGAACGTGACCATAATGTAATGCAGCCAGTGTTTATCGATTTATAAGACCTTATAACGTCAATAAAAGAAAAAGAATATTGTCGATCGAAAGCACAACCATCAAGCTTACAGTCAGGCACTTTCCTACTGCGCCACTATGTAGCTTTACATTTTATTTAAGTTTTTAGTCCCCGTTAACTTGACGTCCTCACGTTTTAGTGTAAAACTATGCTGTTCGAGTTTAAAAAGCTATTAGCATATTAATTACATTTTATAAGCCACCTCATATACATATCTGATATTGCGTTATAGCTTAGGAGACTAAATTGAATAATTTTAGATGAATTGCTATTATGAAAGATTTCTTGAGGTTGGAAAAAAAATTGAAATCTAATACAATTACTTTGTTGTCAAATAAAGAGAAAACCCCGGAAAAGTTTGTATATTCACAAAAAACAACCTCCGCTCAAAAGTAGAGAACGGAATATTTTAGTTTTCTCTGCCTACGCCTGATGTATATAGTATTGTGTGAAGCCAATACATAATGGCTTATTTCTTTTCAGTATAATGCCTCAGATAACTTACCGTATTCCACTCTGAGTTACGCCAATGGACCTGGTTATAAGCCTCACGAAAACTTCAAAAGACATAATCTTATGATGGACAATATGAGTAAGTGGAAGCTTCCTTAGAGATTTCTTTAATAATATAATTAAGATATTACATTATATACAAAAAAAGCTGTTGTAGCATATTGAAAATGAAACTGTGAATACGGTATTTGTGACTCCCAATCCCATGTGATAAAAATTAAGGTAAAACTCAATACCAGTCAAAGAATCCAACTATATGCGATAAAAAGCGTGAACCTAAAGAGAAAAAGAAAAGAGTATCTGTGATAGAACCCACAACAAAATTTTTAGGCGGAACGGACTTGTTTTAAATAAAAATATAAAAATATATATTTCATATTGTCTTTAAAAGTTTGTATTTTTATTAGAATTGAGCGAATCCATTTCTGCTCTGACTCTTTATTGGTGGAAATTCAACTATGCCATTTATTCTTGCAATTTCAACCCAGTCTTTAATTAACTTATTTATATTAACTAAAATCCTAATCTCCTTTACAGATAGCTCAAACTACACCTACCCATCCTTGGTTCCTATAGCCAGAGAGACTCATGGAGGTGATGATGTAGCGGTGTTCGCGAAGGGTCCGTGGTCCCATCTCTTCAGTGGGAATTATGAACAAAATTTCATACCCCACGCTATAGCTTACGCAGCTTGTATCGGTCCTGGCTTGACTATCTGTAAATTATGATAATTGTAAACTTTTAGGTTATTAAATTATTTTAAGTTATTGTTAATATTTTTTTGTTATATTGAATTTTAGAAATAAATATTAAAAAAATGATAATACTTCTGTTTTTGATTTTAAAGCCTGAAAATTAAAAATATGAAAATTTGTATTAGGAAATTTGTTATTTATAAAAGTTCGTTTAAGTTTTATAAAGTACATTTAAACACACATATTTTATTTTCATGTTGACTTTTTTTCATCGTATCGCTGTTTTTAGGCTGTTGTGGCGCAGCGGAACAGTATTGATAGTAAAGACGACTGCGAGGCGTGATCGCTTCCCACTCAGGGGGAATGAATTATTTCCATGTTCTCGCTTTTGTAACAAGAAGAATTGATTTCTGCCATTCAAAATGCAATATCTGGAAAAATGAGTGGAAAGTTGGGAACGGTTTGACTTGTTAGAAACAGAAAAATCTATAGCCTTAAGAAAAACAGCACAAATCGAAATGAAAAGCTTTATGTGTAGATAATGATGATATTGGCATGGCATTAATTCCCTTGAGTGGGGATTGAATCCACAACCGCCGTGTTACAGTCACACTATTGTGCCCCCGCACCACGATGGCCTCGTCCGCCTTATAATAGATTTAAAAAACGTAACTTCTATTGAGTATCTTAAATTACACGCTAATGTGAAAACAAACACAATTTATCACACACGTCGGTCCTTCTCAAGTAAGCGTCAGTGACTATTTTTAACTTTTAACAATTTCTTACTAGAATGTACCTACAAATCCGTGAATCACTAAACATTACAAAACTAACATCACTGACGCCAGTCGCCAGGTAGTTTACTGTGATAAGGATATTATCGATCGCCGGCGCATGCCGATTGATTCATCCGGCTTAGAAAATTTCATGAAATTTATGATTTTTTTTTCTAACTAAATATACAGTTTTTTTTTACAGGAAATGATATTATATTATTGATATGTAAATAGATTAAATATTTTGTTTAATACGTTAAAGTGACGAATAGTAAGTTTTTTGTTGTGTATGTACCTACTGGTTTTGAATAAATATTTTTTTTAGTATGGGAGATGTAAGCTCCAACTTAAATTAATACTTTTTATACGATCATTGAGATCGGCCTCTATCACGAAAGATGAAGCAAGTAAAAATTTTCTGTGCTTGTCCGCGTTGTGCCTATTCTATATGTCTATAGGTAGGTATATTTGGCAAGAAGTGACTATTTGCAATACAAATAAAGAATCAATTTGGAAAAATGGAAATAAATGCTTTGATTCCCACTCGAGGAAATGAAATATTTTATATTTTCATTTCGTCGCTCTTGTACATCTGTATAACAGAGTAGGTAAAGTGACCGTAATGTCCGTTCTTTCCCTTTAAGATATTAATTTTACCGAGAGCAACTCAACGTCGAAACAGAAATAGAACACGGAAACTGAAAATAATATTTTTTTCTGCCAATTTTATATTTAAAAGATTTAATTATTAATAGCTTTAGCGCCACTAGCAAAATGATTCATACGAAGCAAAAACTACTCTGAACGTACCTTGTATCATGTATATATTTTATAGACGACGTTCCCTATTATCTGTAACTTTTAACTAGGTATGTTAAGTATTTATGTAGGTATAGTGATTCTATTTTGTTTGATATCATTTTAGTATTGGATTTGTAAATAGGATTTGAGGCTGTCGTGGTACGTTCGGACAAAGTTGTAAAAACGCTATGGTTTAATCCCGATGTTTCCTATTTAAGTATTAATCTTTTTATAAGGTGTTTTTGTTAGATTTGTTAGAATCTACGTTAAAACATATAAAACGTTTTATTAAAGTAGGCACGGCGTTGAATTACGCTACTTAACCTACCCTGCCCTGATATGCGGAAAAAAACATGATGATGTAAAAAAATACATGAATTTGAGTCAATACAATGATTTGATTTATTACTAATTTCTCATTCGCTACTATGATTTATAAATAGTATTGATTTTTATATGTATTACCTAGAAAAAAAATATATTTATAGGTTTTTACATATTAATATGTGCTTGACAATTTGACTGCTTCGTATTATCATCTCTGATAAATTCCTTTACACTTAGTAATTTAATGCGATAAGAGCTGTGCCGATAATTTATAGACTCAATAAAATTGAGATTAAAGGAATCTATTTTCCATGTGTTGTTTTTGAAACCTCAAATAAAACTGGTCTAACTCAAAATTACTGTAAGCTCTTAATATTTATACTCTTAATATTTTAAAAATATTTAATGTTATTGCCTTTAGACAAATAAAAAAATAATAGCCTATATTTTCTCTAGCCACAGTGTCACGCAATGTCCTTTAGATAGCAGAATATGCAGAGAAATTAGTACTTAGACACTCCGTTCTACATTTTCTGCTTAATTTTCGAGGCATTGCATGCGGGCGGATTTCAACGAGGTACTTTGACTTATTACTGGAATGATAAAAAAAAAATGATTCAAATTTCCTATTGGGAATCGAATCCGCAGCCGTCGTGTTTACAGTCAATTATTAGATCTATTATATTTTAGTTTTTATTTTTAATGACAAAGTGGTAAATCTGTTTTTGAAAATCTTTAAGATGAGTCACAATAAATAATTAAATGCAGGCCAACCACAAACTTACTTTTTACATGATCTAAAACGACCACGACCTTACTATATGATTCACGGTCATCAGGATGTAGAGATTTCTGTTTGTTTATCTAAAATACTGATAATTTTAAGTTTTGTTCCCGATTGATGTAACATTTGTATGATAATTACGGAAATATTTATAATAGAAACCGTTTAATATATATTTTTTTTATTGTTATTTCTTAACACTACAGACACTTGGTCCGTACTCTTTTTAAATTTATTATTATATCTAATATCCTTATCATATATATTAATTACATTATCGTTTACATACAATCAATATCTATAATAAGCAAATTATATTTTTAACTTTACATTATTTTACAAAATTTTACATTTTTAAAAATTATAAAAAAAAAATTATTTACAAATTTTCTTTTTTAAAATCAAGACCCAAAGACTAACGAATGGATATCAGTAAGATTATTTATAGGTATAAATACCATTGTTGACTGGTCTGGACAAACATTATTCATCACATTACATAATGCTGGATATATGAAGATGCAAGTTCTTTTAGTGTATAAGTAATTGTAGAGTAAACCTGCATACGGCGGGTGCGTTGACAGCGAGTATCTAATCTTAATATAGAAAACCTGATGAGTCTAGTCCTTTTACCTATAGAGACGCAGCTACACGGCATCTTACTGTAATCACGATGGTAGAATGTTCGATCCTAGCTTAGGGCAATTAATGAAGTTTCCCCACTCATCATTCCGTGTCTCAAATATGAAGAGAAAGTAGAGAAGGAAACGTTTTAATATTATTGCCTACCTCGCTATTGCTAAGCCGTAAAGAAATGTGGCTCCTGTGAGTCATACTAATAGCTTGGTGTTGGGTTCAAATATTCGATGGGTACATATTTAGCTCATAAAAAGATACATAAATTTCATTATATTGAACAAGAAAGAAATTGGTAAGAAATGAGTCATATCTGTTATGTAACATGACCTTTGAAGGATGTTCTTTGTTTTTTTACTTGATTTTTCTTAATAATTTGCTGTTTTTTAGCGTTCCGTACCCTATAAGGAAAAAAGGAAACCTTATAAGATCACTTTGTTGCCCGTCTGTCTGTCTGTCTGAGCCTTTATCTCAGGAATGAATCAAGTTAAAATTCAAATCATATTTGTAAGGAACCCTCGGTGTGCGAGCCTGACTCGCGCTTATACTTTTTTTATAACCTATAAAAAATATCTTCTCACATTGTTATTTTTACAGCAAATATATACGAAAGAAAATTATTTTCTTTAGAATTAATTTGTTTAAAAAATGTAGGTCCTATTATTATTAACATAATGAAAAAAATATCAGCTTCGGAATGGGAGCTTAGTGTTAAGACGCTCCGCTCCCTACTTTCCGCTGATTTATGGTGGCATTACGTGGTAAGTGGGGGAACTCAACGCCGTGCTTAGCCTCGATACTGTCGATACTCGATAATAAATGAAAATATTAAAAATATTTCAGAAAATAAATAAAAATATTTCATGTCCTCGAGTGGAAATCGAACCCATAACCGGTCGTATTTACTCACAGGCCCCTGCGCCACCATTGAGAATTATATCTATAATATTCATTAATCATAATGAGAAATTTTTAGAGTATAAGGAGAGAGAACAAAACACTATATTTCCGAACTCACCCTTTTTATACTAATATGACGGTAGTTTTATAAACATAATCAAATTATAAAATATAAGTTTATGATGATTAATATAAATTAATTTGTTTAGGTTATAGAGAGGAGCCTTATGTAGCCTTAGCCTTTATACATATTTCTATAGATACACTTTTTAATACAGCTTTGTTTTTGGCACTTTGAGCCACTCCTCTTTTCACTTTCCGCTTATCTCTCGGCAGGCTTCTCCAGGTAAAAATTCTTATATTCTACTCAGCATTTAAGAATTTTCTCTCTACCACACTGTTTCCCAAGTTTAAGAGACGTTATAATAGGTTTAGGCCAAGCATCGTGGCACAGCAGAAAACATCTGCTTGTAAATTGTTGATTGTGGATTCGATTCCCAATCAGCACGGTAAATTTTGGTTATTATCAATTCCTCTCTGTTGTAATAAAAGTTTGACATTGAGCCCCATCACTCAATATATAATCCCACAACTCGAGTAATAATAGAAAGTAGAATAGATAGTAAGAAAATTATACAAATTTAGTTCGTATTAGCTTATTTATTTCGTAGTTCTAGGTAGAGACTTAATGACAATTAATTTTTATTGAACTTTAAGAGCCATTGGCGAAGTGATTTGTGCACTACTGCCACGTTCGGAATACCATAATCAAAGAACAGAACAGAAGAGTCATTGTTTTAATTACAACTCAATTGTAGTTTGAATAGTTACTAAAATTTAACTGTCATTAAATGTCTACCTAGAAATACGAATAAGCAAATAAATAAACAAATTGTTTAAGCATTTTTTAAACAATATTGTCACACGCCTTATTTCTTTAAAAAAAAATCATAAACTCCTGAGATCGTGAAATTATTTTGACCGTGAGATTGGGTTCCGCCACTCAACACAAATGCCTCCAGAATTCGCCGGAAAATGGGGATCAGGGTGTCAATACTAGGCTCCCTATGCTTAAACTGCAGTGAGCGGGATACTCGTACAGCATGAAAGTTAAAAAAATCCATTTAGGGCCATTTACAATAAATATCTACGTCACATTACATAAGTATAGTTTAAAAACAATATATTTCACGTAATATCACTATAAAATTAACCGTATTCAGTAAAGCGCATGGGCATGATTCATTCCCTCTAACGCGTACATACGCTCATATATAACATAGCATGAATACATATAATCTTTAGTATCTTTGCAACTTCCAAAGTGATTGGTTCTTCATAATGGAAGGATTTATAAAATATTTTATTGTTTTACTATGTTTTTTTGTTCTAACGAACTCTTCTCCAGTGTATCGGGATGATATTGGGCATTTAGCCGAACGAAAAATGGAAAGTGACGATTTTTTTCCAAAAATAAGAAATAAAAGAAGTTTCATAAAAGTTGGCCGATGTCCGAAAGGGCAAGGATGGTTTTTGTTCCACTGTGTGGATTGTGACAGGTAATTTTTTAATTTTAATATTTAGTATTTTTCTTAAATTTACTTTTATTCTCAATATTTCCTTTAAAACTGGATTTTCTTATTATATTATTTTTAATTGTATCTATTCGAACCTACAACCATCGCATAAACGCTTACAAATTGCGCCATGTTGCCATATTATATTTCGACATCTATTCATTTTTACTTTATAAATATTTAAAAATAATACGAGGTTCTGTTAGATTTAGTTTACTAATTTAAAATAACTTTTACTTTCAAAGAAAGTGACATAACAAACAAAATCCAACGTTTATGATCAAAAGAAAATTTAGAATCCAATTTCATATTTCATTTCGAGGAATGAAATAATGAATATTCTAATTTTTTCCACTCTGATATTGAAGCAAAGCGCGGTGTTGAGTGCCGCCACACAGCACGCAACGCCTCCAGAATTCAGTGGAAAATAGGGAACCAAGTGTCTTAACACCAGGTTCCCTCCTACCCTGCTGTGTGCGACAGCAAGAAGTTAAAAAAAAACAAACATTATTACAATACCTAACACTTTATTAGTACAAAGAAATATTTTGTTTTTTTTTGTTTTAGTTAGGTTAGGTTAGTTTAATTAGGTTGGTTTTAGTCGACACTATCGATTTTTTTGACGTGACTTATTGACGTACAACTAGTAATCCATGCCCATACATATCAGTATATTCAAATTTATTAACTTTGAAATTTAAATTTTTTTTTAGGTGTTATTTATTACCTTGTTAATTAAAAATTAAATTAAATTAAATCCGCCTCACGCTGTATCCCGCACACAGCAGTCAGAGGGAAACAAGTGTCAAGACACTCCGTTCCTCACTTTCCGCCGAATCTTGGAGACATAGCGTGCTGAGTGGTGGAACTCAACGTCGCGCTTTGCCTCGCCACCAGAGCGAAGAAATGGAAATATAAATTTAAATAAATATTTCATTTTATCGAGTGGGGATCGAACCCACAACCAATCGCGTTTCCAGTCACACTTTGTGCCTTTGCGCCACAACCGGCCTCATTGTTTCATATTACTTAGTAAAAAATAAAATCAGCTTCACGCTGTATCCCGCACACTGCAGGGTAGGCAGAGGGAA
>DWAN01005128.1:0-11502 GCA_018230445.1 Heliconius hewitsoni
TCTGGTGTCGAGGCTAAGCACGGCGTTGAGTTCTACCACCCAACACGCAATGCCTCCAGAATTCGGCAGAAATTGGGGAACAGAGTGTCTTAACCCTAGGTTCCCTCAGTTTCACGCTGTATCCCGTACAGCAGGGTAGGTGCCTCTTGGAAACCTACCTACGTTCTCTATTGAACGTATGGCTTAGTTGGTCAGTGCGCTTGGACGGTTTCCAAGAGGCGCGGGTTGTGTTATTTTTTCTAAAAAGATTAATTACTTGTCAAAACTTGCTATATTACACGAAGTTGTCAGTTATAACCAATTAAAATGAATACTTTAACAGATTTAAAAGGTAAAAAGTGAAAAAAAGCCATTTTTATATAGAGATAGTTAAAATCTGCGGTGAAAAGGACATATTTTTATTTTGAAACGCTTGGAAAAAATTTATAAAAATGTTTTAAAATGCCTATTTGATGCACACTTTATTTAATTCTAGTAGAAGGAGAGCGAGTCGACGTTTCGAGGACCGTGCTAAAGTACGGAGGCTCATTTGCGATAAACTAATACATTCATACACATACATACATATATGTATAATACTTTAGTAAATTGTATGATACATACATGACTGTATAAGGCAGCGTAATACGTAAACGATAAACACTAAACTTTTTTTGTTTTTTCTTTAATTACTTAAAAAATATATTTAATACAGATACTGTCGTCACGTCATTGAGTTCCCCGCAATTGAGTATCTTAGCCCTAGGTTCCCTCTGCCTACCCATCAAAAAAAAAACATAAAATAATAACTTCAAAACTCATATAATATTTTTAGCAAAAAAAAGCAACAACGCATACAGCCATTTCCATCCGCATTATTTTCATTACATTCAAGAGAGCAACCACGAGTGCATTAGATACATAATGAAATGCATCGTCAGGATAGTCCATCTGGGACCGCAGAGCTTCCAGCAACTTTCCAAAAACTTTTCTGATTAAAACCACAACCGCAAACATGTACTGAATAATTAACTAGGGATTATTTATTTCAACTAATATTTATATTATTGTATTGTATTGTATGTATGTACGTTTTTTTGTTTGTGTTAAATTTGGTGGTCAAATATATAATTAAAAATTATGTTATTCGAAAAATTAGATGATGCAAAAATGGCAACTATTAAAATGTCTTACTAGTTTTATGTTTATAATATAGTTATATGTTTTTAATATACGCCATGTAACAGTAACGTTCGTTCGTTCGTTCGTTCGTAACGTTCTCCATTTTCCAGCGAATTTTCGAAACATTATGTGTTTTTTTTTAAATTATTTATTTATTTAGTTCAGCACTATATAGACACTTGATCCGTATCCTTTTTTATTTTATCATTGTACTTCATTTCGTTATCATATATATTAATTACGAATTGGAATCGAATCCATTACCGTCGCGTTTACATTCGCACGTTTATTCCACTGTGATATAACGGTTTCTAATAGTTATTTATAAAGTCGTTTTAAAATCTTTTAAGTCTCTAACGTAATGTAGTATAAATGGGGCTTATCTATAGTTATGTATATATGGTTAACCTAAACTGCATATATACCAAACTTTTGGCTATAATAGGAAAGTTCGGTCCCACTTGATTAAGTCATAGTTCGTACCGTGCTGGCTACCTTAGCACATAATATAATCTTAAAATAAGCAAATCCATTGGAATACTAATGTATATAAGGTTCAAATCTCTAACACTAAATCTTGATAATATAATTATAAATTTTAATTTAGGCACCAACTCTTTAATCTAAAGTAATAAAAATTCAAATCAGCTTCACGCTGTATCCCGCACGTAGTAGCGTAGGCAGCGGTAATCCAGTGTTAAGACACTCAGTTCCCCACTTTTTGCAGAGTTCTGGAGGCATTGCGTGTGGAGTGGCGAAACTCAACGCCGCGCTTTGCCTCGACGCCAGAGCGAAGAAATGTAAATAAATATTTAATTTCCTCGAGTAGGAATCGAACCCACAACCAGTCGATTTGACAGTCACACTTTGTGCCCCTGCGCCTCAATGTAAAGTAATGAAACGATAAAACAACGATTGCAACTCCGAATCGAAATGGAGTTCAGCACAATATCAATTCTAATTCCAAACACACCAAGTTAGCCTGTTAAATTTCAAAAACATTATGTAGGTAAGTCACACCGGCTATCTAGCGCGTTATAATTGCTAAAGTTCAAAATAATTTCTTTATGAAATTTCGTCGCAAATATCTTAATTAAGGGGTGAGACTTTCGCAATTACGTTACAACGCAGACATGCTCTCGAAACTTAATGAATTGTAACAACTTGCCACAAACTTACTGTATAATCCTCATACAGTTTTACAAGGTACGGAATGTTCAGTTGTGAATGTGAATCGAGTTGAGAAACACAGAAATCTGTACATATAATCTAAGTATATATTTGTTACTTATATTGTATGTTTTTTAGGTTTGTGTTGTATCTTGCACATATCGGAGTAGGCAAAGAGAATCTTGAAATCTAGTGTTAAGACTCTCCGTTTCCATTAAGGCACTTCCGATTTCAAAGGTTAAACAAACGCAGAATCGTCGCGTTTTCATTCAATCTGATTAATGAAGTACTTTCAAAATATTTCATTAAATATTTTTGTTGTCAGTAAAAACATGGTGAATTTAATAATGATAATGATGTAACAGTTTTCGTATATTCGAAGTTTTTTTTATAAGTATATAGTATAACAACAATAACATTTGTTTCAGAAATGTTGTCTACAACCTCAGTTTGACTGACCTCACGGAGCAGAGAAGATTAGTTTGGTACTCATCAGAAAATGACGTCCAAATGTGCGTCGTCAAAGGCAAAGATGAGGTAAGTGCATATTTAAGAGAAATGGTTCAAGGTTCAATTCCCTTTCAAAGCAAGTTATGCCTATATCTACCAACGCGATTACGTGACTTGTTATATGCAATTGCAATTTATCAAAATCGAAAAAGTCAGATATATACCTGCAGATCAAAATCAAATATTTTTTATTACAGTATAAACCAATAAGTAATAAAATTATAGTTAAGTAAAATCAAATATGCATATATACTTATATATATATATATATACACAAAATAAAAGAAAATGTTCACCTTAAACAACGCCAGTATTACCTTGGAGCGTAATTGAATTGGGGGCACTAGCATATGAAACAAGACCGTGTTCTGCGAACATCCACCGAATACCGGCAAATTAAAATGCCAATCGAGCGGAAACCCGCCCGTGGAACATTGAAATCGCAAAGCATTTTATTTAACTAAGGTTAGCACGAAACTGAAGTTTCACAATAGACTTTTATATAGATAGATATCAAACAATACAATAGAATTTTATAAAGATTTTCAACTGAGGATTTATTTAGATGCATCCATTAACTCCGAAAATAGATTTGGTCAATAGCGTCCATTTAGTCTGAAACGAAATTCCTTTACGAAACAATGTCAAACGTCGAATGGAACGCAATCCGTCGGTCGTGCAGGGTTCCTTACCGACGTCTCACGTTGATCTGCAAGTAGATCAGGCTTTTGGTGGCTTGTACGGAAATTCATGCCTCAATTGCAGTGCAAGAGACGTGCTACGACTAAAGACAGGCCCTCAGATCCCAGCGAGCCTAAGTTTCCATTTACATTATTAGCATAAACGAAATTGTTGAAGCGAGTTTTGCATAGTCAAGTTTATCATTGTTAAATTAAAAGTGTAAATTGTTTTGTGTATAAATAGATCTTTAAATTTATAGTTATCTAAATAGATACTAAAGTACATGTCGCATATATATTTTAGTTTAAAGATTCTTTCAGTTCAAATTCCAGTAAATAATGTAAATAGATAGATACCTTGACAGTATAGTACTTGACGATCGTACATAGCACTTACTTACTTCCGCTTCAAGCTAAGAGAACGAAGTGCAAAGCATTACAGTCTTTGCATACCTCTTTCGCCTCGTCCACTGTCACCAACCTCTTCATACATTCCTTTCAAAGGATCCTGTGGATACTGTATTTTTAAAGAGCACCCGAGGTTTCCCTCTAACTCCCTTATGGCTCACTGTCATTCTTTCAACATTTATGTGTCCGTCGTGCCCAAATCAACTAAGCACGTTCATCTTGCACCGTGCACTCCTCGTTACCACCCACTTTTTCGCGGATCTTCATTGCGGATACGATCATCATTTCATTTTTTAATTCATTATTTTTTAATTTATTTCTAAATTATTTAAAATAAATAAACATTAAAATGTAACCTCAACTTTTATTACCTCCATTGTGTATGAAAACGCCATAAATTCGTTTGTGTCACCGTTAATCGTGTAATGGCAATAGCGAATGCGCCTAATGGCGGTCCACAGCTTGCGTAACAGCTGACACTTGAGTGTGGATACACGAACTACACGATTAACGAAGGCCTCCTGAAAACGTTGCAGTCTATAAATTTAGACCTGAATAAATATCAAATGTTTTATCGTAGGTAACGAAAAACATCATAAAGTGGTTCAAATTTTGTATAAAATATTAAAGTTTGTGAATAGCGGGATACGAATATGTACCTGGTCTATGTAAGTCTTTTTCGATGGTTGTGGATTCGATTCCATCTGGAGGACATAAAAATCTTTTCAATATGCCGCTCTGGTAATACAAAACGCGGCGTTGAATGAGGCGCAAAGTGAAAATGAGTGTGCCCGACCACCAAAAATACAAATAAATATAAAAATTGTTTGTATTAATGGTTACAAGTACATATACGAGTATATCTAAGCATATCATATAGGTATTAACTTAACTTTAAAAATCTTAAATTAACTTTAAGTATCTTTTAAAACTAATTTAGTTCTCTACAACCTGTCAGTCAACCTGACTTCGCTTGAGTCGGCAAGCATTCATTGTTAAATATCATGCTGTAAATTTCAGTTTAAAATATGAATTTTTGATGTCTCTACTCTGTACAGTAGTGGAGTAGTTTACTCGGTGCATTACTAATTTACCGTAGCAATATGACTTGACAGTTAAAGGTTTGCTGTGAAATACGCGATGATTGTCGGTTCATTCTCCATTCCTAAAAATATATTATGTAAATATCTGTCACAATTCAAATCATCATCTATGTAGATAAATAGGTTAGACGTCCATTTACAAGCATGTCCTCTAAAATGGTAGAGTCAGAACGAAATATCTTAACAAAAGATTATATGTTCTGTTATTTAATTATGGTGTTCCGAACTTATCAAATCAGTAGGTACTTATCACTTTGCCAATGTGACGTTATATAGAAATCACAGATACAAAATTTTACAGTAAAAAAAACTCTCTGCTCATCTATCCAACCAACAAAACTATTCATCATTCTGTTAATTGATGCGCAATTTTGATTGCGTTCGTTCACTTTTACTTAAAAGCTTCAAAAATTTACTTATGAAAAATTTCTGAGCTCCGAGAGAACATAGACATTTAATATTAATATCATATTTTCATTTCAACTTGATACCTTAACGTGATCTCGGGATAAATGATCTTGGCATACGGACAGACGAACAACAAAGTGATCGTATAAGGTAAAATAAAAAAAAACCCTTTTTACGAACGTAAATGTGAGTTTGTATGTTACGCTTTCACGCCAAAACTACTCAACCGATTATAGTGAAACTTTGTAGTCATTTTCCTAGATGTATTAGACAGGACATAGGATATTGTTTAAAAAATATATGTATACTATGGCTATAATATAAAAATAATGTTAAGCGTGCGAAGCGCTAGTATTATACAAAATAAAGAACATTGTGATTGAAATAAAAGTAAAATAAGTACACAAGATTCGTAAAGTAAATTTACAAATCAGAATATAGCAATATCAAATATTATGATATGAAATATGAATACGCAAACAACGTTTTATAGCAACAAAAAATAAATCAACTGGAGCGTACGGAATACGAATTAGCTTTTCGTAAAATATTTAACAGTAGTACATAAAGCGTACACTCAAGAAATGCGTTAAGCACTTTAAAATGAAATGGTAAATGTACGCGATTTGTTGAAATTACATTTAAATCATAATACAAAAATTACTTACTGGTATGACTGTTTGAAGCGTATTTAAGCATTTTTTACTAAACATTTTTTAGAATAATGATTGTACGGTAAGAAATATTGTATGAGGAAAAAACCTTCATAAGTTTTTTTCCCGAATTTGACTTTGTAGGCAGTGGCAATCTAATATTCTGTTTTCTGCCAGAGCTCGATATTAAAGGATTACGTGATATATTATGGAACTCAGCGCCGCGACTAGTCTTGAAAAGCGGAAAAACAAAACAAGTGATTTCTCGAGTGGGGAACGAACACAAAACCTTAACGTTTACAATCAGACACTACCACTTCACCACAAACAGCCTGGAAACCTAACCTAACCCAACTCACGTAATTTACTTATACACAACCATCGATTTTAATCAAGCATATCTTACCGGCAACAGTAAAACGTTTTGTACTATATATATAGCACACATTATCTATACATTTATGTAACTGCAATTGTATATAAACGATGGAATATTCTCTAACCATTTTCCTCAGTAAAATTGATTTCAATTTGCAACATACATAAATATAATTTATCGCGTTTCATTGGACACTTTTGCCACAGCTATAAACACTTGAAATGGTAGCGTAGCTTGCCAAACGTCTCATATGCATTCAAATGCTATATCGAATGACTATAAATCGGACTACGATAGTGGGTCCCGCTGTTACTGAATTGTTAAGTGGTTGACGGTCCTTAAATATGTGGTGCAGTGGAAAATTAAACATAAATAAATAAACATAAAATTTAGAGATAGAAATTTAGAGATAAAATAATGTTTCTGTGAATTAATTAAAAGAAACAAATGATATCTTGTCGTCTTTTTTCTTGTGGAGCAACGGAACAGCGTATGAAGTCCGATTTTCACTCAGAGGTATTAATCATTTTCAATTCCATTTGCTACGAAACGTAATGCGGCGTTTAGTTCCGCCATCCAACCCGCAATTCGAGATTCGAGCTTAACGTAAGAACAGAATAGTTTTCGATTAGATTCTCTCTAGAAGACGTAAAGCAAAAAAAATTTTGAAAAATTTTGGAGATTTTTTTTACAATTAAAAATATTCCCTAATTGAGATTTGAATATGCAATCACCGCGTACAATGTCATAGCACATTGCTCCTATTATTGTTAATTTTCCTTCTTAAACTAACATATATAACGTGGTTCCTTCCGCCCGTCGCTGGCTGCCTAATCTCTATTATATCAACTTAATATACTGTGCTTGTCTTCATTGTAGGGATTATTGCCTCACAGGTGTCAAGACTGACATGATAATCTGCATAACGCCTGTATAATTTAATATGCAGATAAAGTGATATTTGTGAAACAATCTAATATATGACGTTGAATTCCGCCGCACACGCAATTCCTCGACAGAAACTGGGGAACCACAGTGTGTTAACAATGGGTTCCGAGGTTCCCTCTGGCCTCTATATGCGAGATACAGCAAAAAGCTTAAAAATAAGGATGAAGTAAAATAAAGATGTAAGATCAGGCGTTTTTTTATTTCTTTGGGTAAAAAAATCTTAGGTAATATTTATATAGGATGAAAGCATCAGCGCTCCTTTTACGGGAACAGTATATAGGGTAAAATATTTTAAACCCATACCTAAAGAAATTAATCAAGATACCTCAACAGTTAAGACGTAATAGTAGTTGTGTTAAGCTATTATAGCGTAGTTTAATACTGTAGTTTCATTTAAAGTGACGCTGACGAGAACACTGGTAGATGTCATTTTATTTTTAAACGCGTCAATCTGTCATTCCATTATTTAATTAACCTGCTATTATTAGATCATGTTTCCATTTTCAATATCAGTCCCTATTTCCCTACAAACTATTGATGCTCAATACGTTTCTACCTCTACGCCTAGATCTAATCAGACTGCGACTGTGTCGAATAGAATTACAGACGGACATCTAGAGGTGTATGGTAATGTGAATGTAATCATATTCAGGTTCATTGGATATGATGAGACGGTTTACAGCAAGTACAGCTGGTACATCTCCATCTGATCTGAGGTTTCATTTTTGTTGAATTTACATTGCTATGTCGTGTTTGTGGTTTATGTTTTCTATATTTTTTTGATATTTGTGGTAAATACATATGAGAAGAAACGTGGGATCGCAAGTGTGTGGTTGTTTCGATAGGTGTAGATTGGATTCCAGTTCGAGGAAATTAAATATTTGATATTTTCATTTCCTCGCTCTGGCAACGAGGCAAACGTCTTATAATGTGAATGAAGTGTCTTAACAGCAATGTTCGAGATACAGTGTCAAACTAATAAAAAGATATAATAATACTGAAAAGATATAAGAAATAGATATAATAATACTTCATTTAATATTGACACGCAATGTCCTCTAAAGCAGGCAGCAAATGGACAATAAACTTACATAATAGTAGGTTTTCTTAGACTATTTCGATGTTAATAGTAATAAAGTATGAAGTATTTATTATAATAAAGTATAGTAATAAAGTAATAAACCAATGATAAAGAATAAAGCACTAATTGATATTAAATATATTTTAAAAAAAAGTTAATATCGATTTCTTTTGAAACAAAATCAATTTTAAGAACATTTGCGTTATTTCGACAAAGTATAACCGATTTGCCACAATTCGTGTCGTTGAACTGGTACAAAATAGTAGAAATATAGTCATTTGTGTGTATCGGGCGCGGGTAATAGCGTAGAAGACACCGTGACTTCTCGTGAAACCAAGCCAAATTGCCAGTGACACGAGCTCTAGGAAAAACAAAGCGGTTTTCCTGTTTCGTATGTAACGCGTGTATTGTATTGCCCTTTCTGAGGGTTATCTCTCTGGGCGTCGTCTCGGAAATGAGCTTTGCTTTATATGTTAATAATACCAAGGATTTATCAAAAATATTATTTTTGTCGTACAATAATTGCTATAGAGATCGTCGTTTAAATACTTTTTTGGTTTCTTCGTTATATTCTTGATGGTCCTAGGAGAAATGCTATGAGTAAGAAATCATCTTGTGTGGATACGGCATCTAGTTCACTTTTTAAGAGAAAATGGAATCCTTATAAGATCACTTTGTTGTCCGTCCGTCCGTCTGGCTGTCTGTCAAAAGCACTAATCTCACGCTTGGAGATGGAGTTGAAATTCAAATCATATACTCAAATCTACGGTACCAAGCTTTCCTGAAAATAATCGCATTTACATTTACTTAAAAAAATATAGCCGTTTATATAGCAAAAAACGCCTATTTCGATGCTATAAAAGGAATCAAAATTAATAAGGTACTTCCGGTTGACCTATTATTATAAAATTTGGCAGCTAGAATCATCATCATCACTATCAGTTCAGGAAAAAATCTGATAACTATTTGTGGTTAAGTCCTAAAAGTAATAGCTATAAAATGGGAGCAAAATTTGGTATTAAGGCTGTTAGTTCAGGTGACGTATCAGATGAAAGGCTCTGGTTAAGCTTGAATTTCAAAAAAGGCTCCAATTTTTATACGGAACCCTCGGTGGGCAAGCCCGACGCGCGCTTGTCGTATTTTTTTTGTCATCCTGGTAACGGTCGCAATGTAGCCCACTTTGCCTATCAGTTACCTCGGGCACTTACAATGTGTCACATGTGATACACAACTCTTAATAGTTTCTATGTGACAAAGTGAACGAAGCCGAAGGTAAAGCTAGTCTTATTTAAAACCTCCCCTATCTTTCAATTACTATCAAATATACTATAATAAATATATCAACATATAAACAAAGAGATATATCACGTTGTATTTCGGTCGCAACTTACATCAATTAATTTACAAAATTGCATGTTACTCTCACAATCAGAATTTATTATATTTGTAAAACTCTGCATTAATTTCGAGCTTAATAACAGCAGAAATTGCATATAGTATTGTTTCTTTTATATTTATATATACAAAACCCAGTTGTTATGATGTCCAAATTGGATACGGCCGGGACTGTTGCACCCATCAAGAACAATCGTTACGGTTGTCGGTTAAATAAAAAGAATGGTGAATTGGGATGCCGTTGTTAAGGGACGCTTAGAGTCGAGCATAAATGTTACAATGTCGATTTTGTTGTCAGGAAACATTCACTATTTGATGGAAATATAAATTGCACGCTGCAATAGAAATTGTAAATTGGGTTTCTTTTTCCGTGTGTTAGTTCAATCTATATTTTCCAGGGTTCCGTAAATGAGGAAACTTTATAGGATCCTTTTGTGTGTCTCTGTGCCTGTCAAGATGAATATATCGTAGTAGCGGCCGTTCAATACTTCATTTTCGTAATGTACAAAATCTTTCATTTTAGCGTTTCCGTAAGAAATTTAAGAAATCGTGATTTCCCAAGGAACTTACGTGCCAAATTTCAGCGTATTACTCCGCATAGTCACTCAATAAAACAAGATTTTTACTTATGGTTACATAGAATTAAAAAATTAAAACATTGTAGGGCTGTAGCGCTTTATATAATAATAATAATAATGAATGAATAATTGATTAAACGAAAAGACCGTAGCGTTTTGCGCTCCGTACTCTCAGACTACAACGCTAGGGATAGATCGTGAAGCTAAGTTAAGTTTAGGAAAAAAAGATTTAGAAGAAAGAAAGATTTAGATCCTAATTAATCACTTCTATTGTAAAAGTTTTATTGGTACTAAAAATATATTAAACATATATTTTTTGCATTAGATTAGATTAATAAATAGGTACCATAACAGAAACGTTATCCTAAAAAGATATTTAATTATTTTTTTAATATTTCTTTCTTCTGATATATTTGTTTCTGTTCTTGAGTTAATAATTTTATATGTTATTTTAATTAATATTCTTTAATTTTTTTACAGGAAAGCTGCCAAAACTACATTCGCGTGCTGGTGTCACTTGGCACGGGACGCTTGCTGGTCTGCGGCACGAACAGCTTCAGACCCTTCTGTAGAGAGTACAGCGTGCAGCGCGACTCCTACCACATGGAGAAGGAGAAGTCCGGGCAAGCTGTGTGTCCGTACGACCCGGAACACAACTCCACTGCTGTATACGCAGGTAAATTTTGTTACTCATAATATTGTATAGTTTTAATTGATTATGAAGAGAATACTAAGTTGTATGTAAAATCATATGCTGGTATCGCGGATAGTAAAGGGAACTCGAATGATATAAAGCACTAAATTCAAACGCGAGTCGGACTCATATACCGCACAGAATGTATATATATATATATATATATATATATATATATATATACAAATAAAGGAAATGTATCTATCTAATATCTATATATCTAATTAAAAATTATATATATATATATATATATATATATATATATATATAAAGATATAAAAA
Organism: Heliconius hewitsoni; assembly: GCA_018230445.1. NCBI lineage: Eukaryota > Metazoa > Arthropoda > Insecta > Lepidoptera > Nymphalidae > Heliconius > Heliconius hewitsoni. The sequence goes on from DWAN01005128.1 coordinate 11,451, forward strand.
AAAAATATATATATATATATATATATATATATATATATATATATATATATAT
>DWAN01005129.1:0-11501 GCA_018230445.1 Heliconius hewitsoni
TGTACCAAAAACAAGATCTAGTACTCTACCATAAACATTATTGACGCAATTAAATTGAGATAAATTCATTAGGAATGTAACCCACAATTCTCATGTTTACAGCTAAGCTTTTTTAAATTAATTTAATTATTATACATATTACGTACATCTTCTGTACATCCTCCAGCTTCCATGAGGGTCGCCAGTATGAAATGTCCTTTTCCTACAACAAGAATAAACCAACGGCCGTCAGGAATTCTGAATAAGAAAACAAATTTTATTGTAGCCTATGTTCATTTAGAAAAATATTTTAATGTTATTTATATATTTAATTTTTAACATGTAATAGCCATTAGCAAACTTAAATAAACTAAAAACGGGCAACGTTAGGTGCCATCTCAGAAGTTTGGGACGACGTGACTAGATAACTTCGTCGAGTGGCAGAACCAATGCCACGCTGTCTTGTTACCAAAGCGACGAAATGAAAATAATTCATTTTAACGAGTGGGAATCGGACCCACAAGTATAGCATTCACAATCAAACCCAATTACAACCACGATGGGTAGATCTTTACTTTATTATTATATTATATGTATTGATAATATATTTTTTTTAACACTAATAGATACTTTATACTTACATTAAAGTTATATCCATTTAAGCATGTAATTTAGAAATATTTTATTTAACGCGTTATAATATACTGAGTGTTTTATGTCATCTCCACTTTAAACGAGAACTTAGTTTTGACTACTCTATATAGCCTAACACAAAAGAGATTTTGCCAAAAATTAAAAAGAAATGAAAAAAAAACCAAACAAAATAATTAATAAAAATATAATTGTAAAATAAAATGTAAAGAATGACGCACAGACACGAATCTATCAAAGCAACATCATCGCACTCGCTTCATACAAGGCATCGAGTAGTAAATGTTGGCGGTGAAGTTGAACGTTGTTTAGGCTTATTATAAAAAATAGGTAATTGTATATAACAGAACGAGAAATATTCTTTTCACGTTCTGATATGTTTTTTGAGAATGAAAAGTCTGGCACTTTACGTTTACGTTTTTAGTATCTATTCGTAACTGTGTCAAACGTTATACAATATGGTTAAAAAACGTGAAATGAAAAAAAATCTTATGTCTAAACTATTGATGAATCTTGATCATATTTTTTTAGGTCGGTTTTAAATATTTTCCTTATATGCTGCTCGCATAAAAGGATCGCAGACAGTTACATATATTGTTATAAAATTTGTAGGAATGTAAATCATTAATATTACACTTGGTTTTTTATTCAGCTTTTGGAAATTTTTACTTCGAATTTCGCAACCTAACACCTACTGTTAAGACACAAGCTTTCCCACTTCCCGCCTAATTTTCGAGATGTTACGTGATAAGTGGCGAAACTCAACGCTGCGCCTTGTCGTGATACTGATTGAAACATAATCCACAACCGTCGCCTTTAAAATTATATGCTGTGCCACTGAGCCGCGATGGCCTCATAAATCTATTTCAAAATAAATATACATACCTGTATTCATTTCCATCATTTGCATAGTTTCTGTGTTCATTAATGAAAACTTCTTTCCAAATTACTAACTTTTCAATTTCTCTTTCCACACTCAACTTGAAAATACCATTTAATTTCAAATAAGCATTAATTTCTTTTAAATCTTCATCTTGTAAATGTGAACTTAATAAATGTCCAGAATAGTATAAACAAGCTCCGATCACTGTGTACAATCTTTGGAAGTTTTCAACATCATCTGTCTAATTTTTGAAAAAAAAAAAAATGTTATTGTGGCCATTGTGGAATAGTTAGGATTTCCTACTTAAGCAAGTTAATTATCCACTCTGGTAAGGCAATCTATGGTTTTTTTATTAATTAAGTATTTTAGAATTATATAAAGTCAGCCTTTTACAATTGTATTGTTTTTAACTTTACGCATTTACGTAACTACAAGGATTAAACGAAGAGAATTTTTAAAATATTAGAAAATTATTGAAAATAGTTGTGGTACTACCGTCATGTTAACACTTAAAATTCTGAACCTTATTAATAATAAAAAAAATAGTACCCATTCTCTATAATCGGCAGCTTCCAACTCCGTGATAGCATCATCCACTTGGATTTTTACTTCTAAAGGCAAAGATACACATTGTGCTGCTAACATATCTTCAAAATATACACTTTGTTGATTATTGACATAGTTTTTACCATTTATTTTATTATCGAATATCAAAATTACAAAAACACGACAAAATAAACCATCCAATTTATCAACATTGTTGGGCTTAGTGAAACATGTCTTTAAAGATCCATATAAGAATTCTAATACTTTAACTATTTCATGTATCACCCGTTTGGCTCCAAATACATCTATTTTACCATTTGGTAAGGAAATTAAAAGCAAATCATTGTTATGAGGTGCATATGTAATATTTATCAGTTTGTTTTTATGTAAAACTGTTGATACAATAGGTTCACTTGTACCTAAAGATTTGGGAGCTAAATGATTGAGGGTTAGAAAGGCACCTCTAGTGTTGTATAGAAAGTTTTGATTGAACGGCCTCGGAAAGCAATATAAAACTCCTTTGTCATCATTACTTTGATATTCTGTATCATTGCCGCATATATAAAGTACAGAACACATTGCATCTTTTAACATTTGAGTTATAGAATTTTCTGGACAATTTTTCAGCAGTAATAATTTTTCTATATCAAAAATGATTCCTTCATTTACAACTTGAAATGTTAGTTTAGGACTTTCAACATCTTCGATTACTCTTTGAAGTACTCCATTGATGTTATATGAAGTTACATCAATTCCATTTATTTTTAGTAAATAAAATCCTGCCTTTACTTTTGGTGAGTACAATGCCTTTGCCTCAGGCAAAAAATCAGCCACAACTAACGTTTTTCCATCTGAATGTGTATCTAAACTTATACCAAATAGTTTTTCTATTTGGCAATTCTTTTCACTATTAAATATCATATTTTTGCTGACCTGTAAAAGTAATATAAATAAGTGCATTTTTGTTTTTTTTTTATTTTAAATAAATTTTTAATAGTAAATAAAATGTATTGAAAAATGATTACCTGAATGACAACAAATTTATTGTTGTCTTCAATTTCTTTTTTCTTTTCATTATTAATGTCTTTATTTTTTGTTTTGCGAGTCTTTAATACTTTAAATATTTTACCTAAAAAAAGAATTATATTAAAATACTGATGACATTGACTGACCTTAAAAGACACTATCATAAAAATGTTTTTGAGTCATAAAATAAAAAAATAAGACCATAAATTTGAGAAACATTACTTAAATAGCTCCAGGTTCCTATCTACTGTCTTGATCCTTAGTATGTATTGGCAAATGAAAATCTCCAATACATTTATGGAATCACTGCAACTAAACGATGGGTTGCTCAGCAGGTAAAGCACCAGAAATAGGTGGATTGGCCAAATGCTCCGAAGAGATCCACATATTGAGGTAAGCTGTAACTTGATTCCCCAAAGGAAGGGGCACACCCTCAGAAAATCTTGAACCATTTGATTGCATACAAAGTAGAGCCTTTTAAATCGTTGACTTATGATCTGTGAAAGGCTTGACATTTTGGCTTGGCTTTGGTGTTACACATGATCGTGGATGACGGTGATCACTTACCATCCAGTGATCCATGGTGAGGAACCATCATTGCGGAAACAAAGGTAAAGACTTAGAAGCACTTTGGATCTCCAATTCACCATGCAGGGAACATATCATTTTAATTTAAGTACCTGCAGAATGAGCTAACTGTGTGTTGCCCTGTGTAATCTGGTATGGCGAGTTTGAAACTACAAAGATTTTATGAGTGGGTTCCAGGTGGTAGGAAGTTGCCAACCATCCTCTCTATTAAAATTGGGATATTTTTGTATTTTAATAGTCTCGCAGATCATTCTAGGAATATATATCTGTTTTCATTAGCAAGGATTTCGAGTTTATCAAACCTTATGTAAATGGGCGGGTTTGTTCACAGTGTGCTGACACACAGCTGACTTTCATAATTTCATACATGCCCATTCTTGATATGGAAGGTGTGTTTCTTCCCCCTAACACTGATGTTTCCCTTTATTTTAACGGTGACCGCGTTTCCAAAAATGTATAATATTAAATATACGCGATTAATCCTGCTAAATAGTATCATTTAAAAATAATATACCTTTCGTAGAGCGACGTGTGGACGTTCTTTTAAAATCACTTCTTAGCTTGAATGTCTGACAATTTTCTAGTAACGGTGCCTTAGAATCATCTATATTTTCATTATTAGCTTGTAACTTCATAAAAACGAGCTCTCCATCTTCACCCACATCAGAATCCCATTCAGGGACTGAACTGTAAAATAATGTATTTCTTTTATTATTATTATTTTCTATAAAGTACAGTACATCATCATAATTAAATAATAGAACCTGTCGGATTCCGAATATTTTGAATCATCTGACGAATTTGTCCAATCATTATCAGAATCAATAGGACTGTCGTAATTTGTTTTGTTTCTGTATGTGTTCATAATAGGTCTTCAATTTAAAAGTAAGTTATAAATATATTTTCATCGATTTATGTGAAATTTTGGATTGATTATTTGTACCAGAGATAAAAATGTTAGACAATTAGTTGTTTGTTTATAAACGCATTACCACAGAACACATATACCCAAAGGGATTACCAGATGTCAGATGTCAATAATTAAAGACAACAGATTACATTTTTGAGATTAATCAGATTGAATTTACTGTCCAATAGGGTGGATAGAAATTGTTTTATAATTTAAGCTCAATGTTCATAATTTTTAAAATAAATAAATATGGAAGTATGGGTCAATACTAGTTTAACATAGACCACAAAGTAAAAAGTGATTTATAGTAATTAAATAAAAAAAAAATCTTAATAATTATAATAATAGTTTTTTTAATCAGTCGTCTTTGGGTAAAAATTAATGCCTCACCAAGGAAAAAATCTTGTCATCACATTAGTCATTAGACGTAATAGATTATATTACGAATGAAAAATATTATTTCTTTTTTTGTTTGACATGAAATATGAAACTTGAGGGCCAGGATCCGCGGTTACTAGATTTACTAATATCATCAAACACCTAATTTATGTACAATTTTTATTCTAACTATCCCCAGTTGTTTCTCCAATTGTTTTGATTAAATTTTTGGTTGTTATGTTGATTTCTACTACTAAAAGTAAAATCTTTTCACAATGTAGGTACTTGCGTGAAGCGAAAGGCGAAATACTGCTCTAGTTTAGTAATATAATATATAAAGCATTCTAACATTATAATATATGCTTTGAAAATATATTTATTATCAATAGGAGTAAAGAGTATATAATATGATATTCAAAGAATTTGAAGTGCAAGATGTCAGCGAAAACATAAATAGACAGACATATTCGTAACGCACTTATCACTAAATTAAAAAATGTATAAAAAAATATTAAATCTTATTATTATCAAATAAAAGAATTGGGTACTAATATTTTTTTTATATGACAAAATAAGTAATAGTAATTCCAACATGATAAAACAATAGTATTTACGACATTAAATATTTACAAATATTAAGTTAATTCCAAAGAAAATGGAAAACGCTTTATTTGTAAAATATAATCCATCTAATAACAATTCATTGACGGATATGAATAATAAAAACTCTGATGGATGGGTAAAAAAAAGATTAAAAGAGCTTATAAGTCTCAACTCAACTCATGTTTGCGGAAATGAAACTATATATGATAAAAACGACACAGATTTCAATGCTAAAGGAATTTTATCAAAAGAAGTAATTAATGAAGACTGTAATAATAATAAAGAATCATATTATAATGTGAATTTGGTATTTATATATTTTTTAAAGTACAAGTAGTTACCTACACTTAGTTCATCGATTTTGTTTTGGGTAAATACGTTATTAGGGTAACCATGATATATTCTCTTACAAAAAGAATTATAAATTGTTAGGTCTATTCTTTATTATGCCTTCCCCCTTTTCAGAATACATTCCTGAGATTAAAGGACAGTACGAAGCAGCTTTTAGGTGTACTACATGAAATTCAGTCAAAAGTACACTCAAAAAATATTGTGTCTGATGAAAGTTCAAAATTTGAAAACATTAATGAATTTGACTGTCAGAATAATGTAAAACCCTTATTAATTATGTTTCTTATATAAATATAAGTGGTTACATGATTTTTTCATTCAGATATGACTGTTTTCTAGGAATTAAGGCCCGTTACTTCAGCTGTTGCCGGTTTGAAAAGATTAGAAAGTCATACAAGAAAATTAGATGCAATTATTATAAGGGTATTAAGTTCACTTAATAATCTGCTCTAAAAATTTAAAAAATATAAAAATATTTTACTTCAATCATTTTTTAAAAAGCTTATTATATATGTTTTCAGGATGATCATGATGATTGCTCGGTATACAAAAGGCTAACAAGAAAATGCCAGTGTTTAAATCATCTCGATTATAACGATTTTGTCATATATTTTAATGAAGATGACAAGTACACTACCAATAACCTTGGTGAAATAATAAAAAATATACGCATTTTGAGAAAATTTCTATACATAGGAGGTTGTTATACAAAAAATGCTCTTATGTTTCTGTATGAAGTGAGTTATGTGAACATTATGAACAAAATATTAATATAATTGAAGCCAGTCGTGGCGCAGCGGCACGAAGTGTGACTGTAAAACGGACTGGTTGTGGGTTCGATCCCTACTCGAGGAGATGAAATATTAACTTAAATAATATTTTTTTCTATAACTGGTTAACATATGGCATAGTAAACGAAGCATTTTTATATAAGCACACGCTTCCATTTATAATATACGAGTATATAGCTATAGAATTAGGTTAAGAAAAGTTTGCCCTTTCACTTTTTTTTTGCTAAAATTCTCTAGTTAGTTCTCACGTTCTCAAGTGAAAGAAGTGACTTCACGAGTAAAAAACAAATTTTTTTACTTGTGAGGCCACTTCTACACCGCCTTCACCCATTTTTTGTCACTAAGATGATAAATATCTAAAAAATTAAATAGTGTAGTAAAAGTGAAATAAAAAGTAAAATAGTGTAGTGTCGTAGAAAGTGTTAAATATCTTAAAATTATTTAAGGGAAGAAAGTAAAGGAGTAAGTAATCACATTAAAGAATAAAAATATTTTTTTGCGCCAGCGTAAAAAAAGTCTAATATCCAAATATAAACTTTATAGGGATTAATGCAATCACGAAGAAATGAAAAGTTAGAAATTGTACAAGGATGCGCACACGCCGATATTTGTAATGTGTTTGATGAACACTCCATAGTAACCACTTGTATATCTTGGCCTTGTAAATATAAATACTACGGAAATTATGTGACGCAGGTTAGTGATTTTTTATACTATACCGATGTTCATGACTCTTATTAATATTCACACACAGAGTTGAAAATAATAAATAAATTTATTATAATGTAGTATAATGTAGAGACTTCTGAATTTTCTTGTGATTTACATTTTCAGAATCTGGCTGCAGGTTTTTTATATAAACTTGCTGGAATTGAACAGGGAAGAAGATATTTAACGTATAATTCTAAGATAACAAATGACATACGAAAAGTCTTAAGAAAGAAAGCGTCATGTCTTGAAATTGATATTGTCGATTCTTTGAACGCAACATTAAATTTGCTTATACCAAGCTTTGCAAAAACTTATCCAATAGCATGCTTCTCCAAGTCTGTATATGAAGGTAATAAGAAGAATTTAATTTCGAGAGCTCAAAATACATTTACTAAATGCAAAAGTTGCTATTTTTATCCAAAGGAAATAATTAAAATTAAAAGGCCAAAAATTGTTCCGGAATACACTGACTAAACAAATCTACACGGCTTATTTTGTGAAATAAAATATAAATATTGTATATTATAAACGTATGTAAAAATAAATATTTCAAAATAATTAGTATAAGTCTAATACAATCTTAAAATGATATACAAATAAAGGAAATATTGCAGGAATAGGACCGAAATTGGTTAAAGATTTATATCACGGTCGTCAATATATGAATTTTGATGAGATTTACATGTACCTTGATTTATTAAACAACTATAGCAGTTTGGAAAGAAAAACTGAAATAACTGAACATTTACCTACAATTTTGATACTTTTCAAACAATTGCTAATAGAATATAATAACAGCAAGCTTAATATAATGATTATTAATATACTTAACAATATAGTATCGAAACATTTGTTGGAGGATGATGGATTGGCAACAGAAACAAACAGAGAAAGAGATACAACTACTGAAGTATATTTTTTTATTTGTTTTTTGAGATTCATTTAGTTATATAAAATGGTATAATACGATTAAACCTATATTTTATTCATGTTTGATAGTTAAGGAAGATTGATAAATTTTTGCATAGGACGTACATTCCATCGTCTATGTCGTAGACGGAATAACAAACAAATATTTAAAAGTTTTCTAACATTTTATATTTAAAACACTTTAATGTGTAGATAATGACTAATTAAAATTATTATTAAAATTATATTTATAAACAATTTTAAGGCAATCGAAATGAAAAGTGAAATATGTCAAAAACCATCTCATAAGAATAATATTAAAAAAATAAAACCTAACAAAATTTCTTTAAATGTGTCACAGAATAAACAACGACATCCATCTAAGCAAAAAGGTAATTATTATTTTTTAATCTTCATTTTTACGCTATTTCCTTCTTCGTAGGGAAGTACATAGAATCTAGTGCTGTGCAAAACACTATTAACATTGGCCACTTCCGGTCCAAATTTTGGGACAATTCATGCTATAGCAGAACTCTATGCTCCGTTGTCTTGTTACCGGAGCTTCAACATTTAATCTTGATGATTCTTAAGTAAAAGATAAATGATGATTCTTAAGTCTTAGTATAAAATATTTGGTTGGACAAATTGATTTATTAGAACACAATAATAATTCGGATTGGTAAATGAATAATTATGTAGTTCTGGTGGGCGAAGGCGCAAAGTGGTCGCTAGTATGTAATAATAAATATATTAAAATTTTCAGGTTTAACCATGTCATTTAGGGAGAGATCTAGCAGATATATATCAGGTTATTATCGTATTATTTATTTATTTCTTCTTTTACGGTTTTTAGTGTTAATTACACAGTAAGGATAGAAAAGTATATAGAAAATAAAAATGTATAAACATATGAATGTTACTGGACAAGAAATATGAGTATGAAATTTTTTGTTCCTAAATCTATTATATTTTATACTTTGTGTTATGTACAAGCTAAAAGTATTTTGATTTTTCAGAGTTAAGAAAATCTATTATAATAGTGCCAATGGACAAAAATAAAATGTTCAAATAAATAATATTTATTTTAATATAAATTATATAATAATACACCATTAACACCTTAAAATATTTATAACAAATAGTTTTATGTAAAATTTTAAAAAATATTAACACCAGCTATCTATATCACATGAGTCTACTTCAAAGTAATTTTAGTGTTAATTTAAACCAAATGTATTTAAAAAAACAGCTTTACAGTTTTCCCATATTGCACTGTAGGCCTCTGACTACAGTGTTAAAAAATTATTGATTTGGATTAGATTTTATTACATGTTATGTAATAGAACTAAGCACCACTCTTTGTCTACCAGAGAATAGAAATAAAAATTATTTAAATGCAATCTTTGCCTGGAAGGGAGTGAGCTGTAATATTGCATTTATAGTTACACAATGTCACTGCACTATGATGGGCTCTAATGGTTATTTTCTAAATTCATCTACACATTCTAAGGAATGTTTTAAAAGTAAGTTTATGGCGATGAACATTGTCTTCTAATAATTGTAAATCAACAGCCCACAGCCCAAGTAATAAATTAAATTACATTGCAAAGTATACATTTTTTGAATATGGAAATATTTCATAATCAATCAAAGTCTCTAGAATTAGAAACTTCTTGAGGTCTATCGTAATAAGTTATTCTTCTTTTATTGAAAGGATTTGGGTTGTTAGGCTTAAAAAACATTGCCATTAAAATATAAAACCCACCAACTATTTTACTGAGGAAATCTAGAACACCCAAGAACATTGGTGTTGAATTCTTTATTAATATTGACATTTCTCTTACTAGAGCCAAAATAAAGTTTCCCAAAAAATTTATAAATGCAGTACTTCCAGTAAATATAGCAATGACAAATGCAAACAGGAATGTTAGCAATTCTTTAATATTACTTATTGATAATAAGTTTTTAATGTTTATTGTGATGTCACTATGTGCATCATTTAATTTAGTTTCAACTTTAGCTTGTTGGATATTGCTTTTACTTTTAAAATTATTAACAGATCCAGTTAATATGGGCTCTACCTCTAGGAAAGCATCCGTTATATGTCTTATACATTTTAATAGCACAATAATTTCAAAGTCTCTGAATTTTACACTTTTAATTTGAAACCAGAATGCACCGAAAGGCTGATTGTCTATCTCCGTCCAGAGACAGATCCCTGGTGGGTATCCAATTACCTCAGGGTCTGAAATACCAATCCAGTGCACATTTGTAAATAAAGTCCTAAGTTTACTTTCAGCGTTCCAAAAATCTTTCTTCAGTTCAATTTCGGCTGGACTTAATAAAACGATATCGCGATAACCAATACGTTGATCCACAAGCCTCCTTTCCAGATAGCGACCCAAGAATATTCGGGATTTCAATAAATCTTTAACGTAATTTTTCACATTAATAGTTACCATATCGTCACAACTGTCCATATGAGATGAAGATGTCGAATTAAGGGTAATATTTTGTTTAGTGGTAGTATCCATCTTTCTAATTTAATTTTAATGCAGAATAGGGGAAAACAAATAGAATACAAACATTACATTATGACGTAAATCTAATGCTGTCCAGTGTCAAATAAATGTCAATGTCAATCCATATTGCATATGCATAGTCAAGATACACATATAAAAAAAACAGAACATATCATATTATGGCAGTTTTCCGAAACGCATAAATTTTAAGGTCCTTATGTTTACTCATTAATAGTTAATTATTTTAAGAAGATGAATATAATATTAAATAAATAAATAATAAACAAGTATGGCAGTTCTCCTAAAATTGTTATTTTTAACCAAAAATTATGTCTTTTAAAACTAGCGTGTAAAGCTAAAATTTTGATGTGAGATATCTCACAGCAAAAGTTTGCTTGTAAGCTTGGACATTATAATACACGTTTATTGAAGTGGCATATATGAACTATTTATTTAAAAAATGGAATCCATACGTACATTCTTCTATATTCTCACCGTGAAAAGTATGATTGAATTATTTCTAGCGGATTAATATTTAAGGTAACGTTATATATTAATTCGCTAGAAATAAGTTATAAAGTTAAGTTGTGGACACGCGAGTGCTTAGGATGCTGTCCTGGGAACAGACCAATATGTAGTCGTTGCTAGAATAA
>DWAN01005130.1:0-11500 GCA_018230445.1 Heliconius hewitsoni
AATAAAAAAATTGTCTAGCTTTTATTTTTAGTAAATAGTTGTAGTGTAGTGCAATCTCTAGTGCCAACCGAGTAGATACATATGTATGTGGGTCACACTTATCGATTGTATAAAGATTGGCTTCGACAGCAATATTTATTGTTTTACCCAACAGAAAAGTCGTAAAAGCGTTGCGTAAGGTTTACGTTCGCGCCTAGAACATTAGACCCATATGTGTTGTAGACCCTATTCTTCTACGCTGACATACCGAAAGGTGTATGGTGTAATACACCTATAGCAATAAACATGACGCTTTGTGTTAGTCACTTCAAAGAAGTCGAGCGCACGGCTGTGATTGAAGTCTTCCTTTTGGTCGTTAATGCAGCTTGTACAATTTTTACTCGTTTTCCTTCATCTTGATTTTGATTGATTCTTCGAAAAAATCAGCACTTGATGAAAATTTACACGGCAAGTTAGTATTGTTAGTATTTTTTTATGTATGTCTATACATTGAAAAGGAACGAACTGTGCGTCTAAAGTTTTATATAATGTGACGTTTCGATTCGTTATATTACCAAAAACATTAAAAATAGTACAAGCACAAATGAAATTATTATTTAATTATTTAAGATCTCATTCTAAGTAAAAACAAATGACGCTTCCACTACGTCCATGAGACGGTGTAACCATAAGATGTATACAGATCCTCTATTCATCATGATCTTGCGATTCATGTTTTTTATCAAACGAATTAATTTAGTTGGATGCGTTTCGACTGGGTCATCAGTTATTTTTAGATTTTTATGAAAAACCCTTTACCATTCTATACAAATAATTATCTACGTACATAATAGATATAAGCAAATATTAGTAATTCCTATATTTTAAAATTATATAATATTATGTCAACGTATGTTTTTGTAAAACAATAATATATATAAGAAAGGTTTTATGAACAAATATATTTTTATAGTAACTGAAATGTATATTTTTCAATGGTTCCTCTGCATCATTGTGAAATATTGTGTGTATACAATAACAATGTAATTTCTATTTTTATTAAATTAGATTTTGATTCAATAAGATTATACATACATTATTATACATGAATGCGCTCCGGAGCCGGCGCGGGCGTGTGCTTTGATGATTATTTTTTGCTAATTCACCATACCCTGCCGATGGAAGTCCGGAGATGAGTGACCGTCGGTAATTGCGGACTGCAACGATGTTATTACGCCGCTACTTCAGATGAATTAAAGTGCAAGCTACATTACATTAGGATTTATATATGAAAATTAACATAATATCCACTCGTACAGTGAAATTCATAATATGATCTAAAACGGTTTTGTAATATCCATAATATTATGGTAACCTTAAGGACTTTTTTAATGAGATATGAGACATTTTGATGGGCGCTATATCTTTAGTTGATAATGGCTATACAATTAGGTTGACTCTTGAACATAAGATCTGGCGTATAAAGTTTGTTTTATCTATTTTATTTAATACATACGGGGTACTCTTAAGTACTCTCTTCACAGTAAAAAAGCAAATGTTAAACGTTATAGAATAGTATAGGCGTATATAATACAAGCTGCATTTTATAAGGCAAATATGATATGTAGGTATATGATATTCATTGCAGGGGTTTTTAAAAGATATGGGTTAAACACAGATGTATTACTCCTTATTTATTTAAAAAGATAGAAGATTTTTTTTTAATTTTTACGAAGTTCAAAATTATTAACTAATTTATGTCTTTCTTAATCTTGATTTTAATAAAAAAAAATCGTTACAAATTTGTATAAGTAATTTTGATTGAAAGAATTGAATTTTAGCAAAAGTGCCTTCCGAGCTCGATACAAAAGTGCTTACAAAAAAAAGTCAATTTGAATAAACAATATTTTGAATTCAAATACTCAATTTTATTTGTAGCGTAATTGTTATTTTATTTAAGTGTTTTTGGGTTTGGTTGGGTTGATTTTTTCTTTATTTTATTATTTTTTAAATAATTACAAATACTTTATAATACTGAATGTAAGTAAAACTCTGCGTAAAAGACATGCTCCAGGATCGACTACATTAGAAATAGAACTTTTCCTGCACTACCCGCGCCCTGAACTGATTGGGATCGCAATCGCCCTCAAGTTGCACTGAATGTAAAAAATAAACATTTCAACAGCTCCTGCACCAGGCATAAAACCTGAATTCTGCGCGAAGCATCGCTGCAAAATATATATGTGGTCAATTTTGACCTCGAAGTAACCCAGTGATGATGGTAATCTTAAAAAGCGCTTATAGAAAATAAGATATGCAAATAGTATACATTTCTGTCAGCAATAGCGTAGTTCAAATGGCAAAACATACATCATTCTCTCTGTACATATTGAAACAGCTACAAATCGATATAGCCTGGAGTGTTGGGTGCAGTGCAAAACGCGTGGAAGAATATAAATAAGGAATAGCTGTCCACACACGACGGAGGCCGACCGGGGCCCTCGACCGACGCTTGCAACCCGACACCTCTTATACTCAATCTTCTATACCAATTTGCAGATCGAGCATTAGGGGTGCAGTTAATCTAAATTAATTATGAATTTGTATGTAGGTAATTTATTATTATTTTTTATAAAAAATATATTTATAAATATTTAAGTTTAATACTATATTTAGTAAGTTAACAAATTTTATATTTATCCTCATTTATTTGGATTTCTTATTATTTCTAGGGACTTGGTTGTAAATGTGGCCTCCTGTTTCTTTAGACTACTTTATTGGAATATCGATATTTATATTAGGTTGTAAGTAATGAAAGTCTATAATTACGAGTGATCAATATATTTAACGCGGATAAACAAGTTCGTTAGTAGTCAATGTTGTCACGCGATTTCTCGTGTGTAGACAGCCCCGTCCCGTTCGCGAGTAAGGAGGCGGAACTCTACAACGGGCTGCGTTGTGCTAGCTTGGCGATAAATCGAATTTCGCCGTGGACAGCGTCGTTGTCTGCCGCGATATATCCGATAGCAACACCATCTCACACTAAGCCTTACCAGCTTTTAATATATTATTTCTGATCTTTATTAATATTTTATAAAGACAAGGCCAGTCGCTGAGGTGCAGGTCATTCGTGGTGCAGAGACACAAAGGTGTCACTGTAACGCGACGGTTGTGGGTTTGATCCCCATTCGTGGGAATGAATGATTAGTTACTAATATTTTCTTTTCTTCACAGAGACACAAAGGTAACGCAACGGTTGTGGGCTCGATCCCTATTCGAGGGAATAAATTATTATTAACTAATATATTAATTTCTTCGCTCTAGGCAAGGCAAAAGCCCGGCGTTGAGTTTCACCACTCAACACCCAATGCGTCCAGAATTCAGCCGATATATCTTAACAGTAGATTGGGAAGGCGAAGATAAAATTTAATTTATTAATATTTTATACAGACAGTATCCTGTTATGTTAGTAAACGTTGCTTGGACTTCACAATGTAAGTGCTCAGCTCAAGATCACAATCGAATAATTTGATAGACCGCCCTATGATTTACCATAACAATTGTTCGTGTTGCCTCTAGCAATAACAACTTGTTGAATGTTTGCAATAAATCCTAGCGCAATACAAATCGATCTTGTAATGCAAATAGATTATCAATATAGTTTATTGGACCTGACATGACTTAAATTACTATTTATTAACTTATGCTTATGTTAAAAAGTTTATTATAATAATATAAAATAAAATTATATCCTGAACAGAGTCTAATAAAAGAATATAAATAAATGTCGTTCGTTAATAATGTAAAGTTACCCTAATAGTGCTACTACCTAAGTTACTACCATTGAATCAAAACATAATTTGCCACTTTAAATGACCTCTTTTCTTTGGAATGAATTATTACTGATATTTTCATATCATCGCTCTGGCACCAGCCAAAGGGCTGGCGTTTAGCTAGGTTAGAGCTGGTTACCTTTTCGTCTAGCCTATTATATGCGGGATTCAGCGTGAAGCTAGTTTTTTTTTGTTTTAAAGTGACCTCTTTATGTATCTACCCTACCTCGCAAACTATAAATAATGTGTGAGTATAATAGTGATGGATAGATAAAAACATTGTTTTGTGTTATGTATACAACACAACTGAATCGAGAAACAATTTAAAAGGAATCTAAACATTTCTTTATTTTTAGGAAGCAATAAAGATAGTAGAGATATGTTTACACGCACAAAGTTCAAGAATGTTAATCAATAAACATCAACTAGTCACGTACGGGACAACGCTGGCTGATAAGAGGTATCTCCTAGCCAGTACCCCGTCCCCGATGCGACTGTGCATCGCAACCATTTCTCTGCATCGCAACGATAACTTAATGACTTTCCACATTGACTCATACGCGTCTCCATCTTATGTCTATCTATGTACACAAACAAATAAACAAACAATTTAAGTTCTATGAACTTTAGAAGATACTAAATTCATGTCACGAGTTATCTGGAGTGAATTTTGTAATGGCACACGTTTTCCGTTCTATTCCTTGTACGATATTTGATACTGATTGCCTTTAATAATATAATTGTTATGAAGAACAAATAAGTTTTTGTTAACGTTTAATATTTACATTAAAATAATATTTTCAATTCTTTATATAAAGCTACATAAAGCTTACAAAATGTCTATATAAAGCTTACAAGCTTCACGTTGTACCCCGCATATAGCAAGGTAGTCGGAGGAGGTTATCTAGTGTTGTAGTGCCTAGTGAACATATTAATATTTTTAACTCATTTCGTTTTTAAATTAGGATGAGATTTTGTCAGTCAATGTTTATTTGTGGATTGATTTTAAAAATTCATTTTACTTTCTCATTGGTCCTTTATCAAATACCAACCACCAAGTCAGGATCTGTAAATAGGTATATAAGTATTAATAATTTTACTTATTATTAATAAATGTTCTTTACTTTAAAGTAATTTAATATTAAAAAAGTCATTAAATATAAAAAAATAATATCTTAACGTTGTATCCCGCACACAGCAGGAGGGGGAGAGAACCTAGTGTTAAGAGAGCGAAGATATGAAAATATAAATATTTCATTTCCTCTGGTGGGGTTCTTGATAATTTGCTTCTCTGCGTCATGACTAGCCTCAATTAAAATATAAGTTTCTACAATTTAGTTATTCTTTAAGTTTGTTTAATTTGTATTTTTTTTTGTTTGAACGGTTTTATTTAAAAAAAAAGGATGTAATGTATGTACATTATTTACATGATTAGTTGTCAACTTATTGCCATTATTAGTTAAGACTAACACTATTGATATTGAAAAGCGCGGATTAAGTTAAATTAAATAAATAAAATTAAACTAAGTAATTATAATTAAAGTAAATAAATAAAATAAAATTAGATAAACAAAATTAAAATTACCTATACTGTGAGAGAAAAGTATGTATATAAAATACATAATTTTCTTACATATAATAGAGTACAATTGACCTTTAGACTGTAGAAGACGATGCGCGGTGTATGCATAAGAACAATTGGCAAAGCCAAAGCTTATTGCACAGATGTTACCTAACCATAGAATGACTTATTGATATAAATCAATCATTCACAAATCATGATTGCCCAAGCAAAATAATCTTTCGTATTGTCGTAATCTATTCCTCGTCCAATACCTTTTTTGGTTGGATGAAGGAAGGTCGTTAATGTCAACTATTGACAGTAGTCCTTGATTTAAAATATTAGTTGCCGATTAAACTATGACAAGCCTTACTTACTCTGCCTATTTTAATATAATGATACGTAAATCACGTAACCCTTTAGGGTGAGTATTAGACGTGAGTTTAATTTTAAGATCGAAATCGTTATAAACTCGAGTGTTTTTAATTATGTAATGCGTTTTAATATTGGCTGGCTTTATTTATGTTTTATGATTTTCTAGTTAAGTCATTTGTTTGATGTTATATTTGTATCGCATTGGGCCACAAATATCTTATTGTATTCCTTTTTTTGACACAATGACGCAAGTGATGACGTGGACAGATTCACCAAATCATTCTTAACTGTGATTTTAAAAATCAATCGTCCATTTGACCACACACGAAGATTTCATTGACGTCCGCGGAATTAATACTGCATTGTAAATTATGTCCTAAAACAACGTCTAGTCACGCGTTCTTTGTTTTCTCCTACACATAAAAGCGCAAAGCATACTTTACATTTTTTACAAATGTTCTGAAGAACTTTTTGTGAAGTTTCATAAATAATTCCTTATTAGTGAGACACATTATAGTTATTACATTTATTATATTTTTTTTACTGCAAGATCAATAGTTTTCACACTCGAAGAAACTATAGCTTTCAGCAGATTTTATATATTATGTATCTAACTATTAACATTGTTTTTAAATCTAATTAAAAAAATATAAGAGTCCGGGCGCAGGGGCTCTGTAAAACCGACTGGTTGTGGGTTCGATCCCCACTCTAGGAGATGAAATATTCATTTACATTTATATTTTCATTTCTTCGCTCTGATGTCGAGACAAAGCGCGGCGTTGAGTTTTGCCACTCAACACGCAATGCCACCAGAATTCGGCAGAAAGTGGGGAGTGTCTTAACACTAGGTTCCCTCTGCCTACCCTGCTGTGTGCGGGATACAGCGTGAATCAAATAAAAAAAATCAGCTTCACAGCGTGCACAGCTGATATAAAAAAAAGATTAAAAAAAATATTCTGTGTTATTTCCCGATTATGTAGCTCCATAGTACTGTGCATAGTTGGAGCGGGTAGCTAGTAATTGATAAAATAATAAAATTACAGAATTAAATGATATGCATTCTTGAAATATTTTATTTCATGTACAAAAATCGCTACAAAAAAAAATAAAAAAAAATGAAATTACAGTAAACTTTACTTTTATTAGGTAGTTTAAGTGATACACATACAATATAACATACAACACCCAGTAAAGAAATAGGGATAAAAATATTTACAATTCAACATACCCACTCTTATAAGTCATTAAGAAGTGCACTAGTGACAACAATTTGTTTCTCTCAGGCAAAGCTTCGATTCGAATGTTTAAATAATAGTTCACTTTGCTTACTTCAAGGTCGATTCATTATGAATCTTAATCTCGTGGAAAAGATTTACGGGAGAAGAATTAGAAATTCAATTAGATTGTTCTGTTAATCAGTAGATGTACCTACTGAAGCATTGCCGAGCGACTCATGTTACGTCAAGTTATATGTGTTATGTTATGTCAAGCATATTCTAAGCATACTTAATTTTCTAAATTGTCTCACGGGTGTTAAAATATTATTTCCAGACGAACAAATGATAAATAAATTGACTTCTGCGAATCTGTAATGTATAGATAATTTTAATGGAATACCTTTTTTTTATAATATTTTTCTATATTTACTTAATGTTATAATCATTTTCATTTAAGTAGTTAGAGATATTATAATAAGAGTACAAAACGATAATATGAAGCGCTACGTTTGTATGATGTTTTAGTATCTTATGCAGGTCATAATCTAATCTAATTTTATACCATATTAAACCATAGAAAATGTGTATATTATTTATAGTTTAACAGAAAATAATTGTAATAAAAATTATTCAAGGTTCTATGATTTTCAAAATATTTGTCTGTCCGTTTGTATTTATACATTTGTCTGCTTATTTGTTTACCTGTTTGTACTATCACATCTAAACTAGTGGATGGATTTGAATGAAACTTTTATGTTGTGTACGTAAGGGTCCAGTTAAATTATAAAAAATAATGGAATGCTGCCTAAACAAAAATTGTTCAAGGGGAAAGACATTATCCATTGACATATAAATTTTTTAAATATGGAACATTTGATAGAGAAGTATAATAGCCCAGGTGAATTAAAAATAATATAGGCTGCTGTGTATACAGCGTTTCACTGTAATTGCCATAGTTATAAATTTGATATTAACTGGGGTTTACTTTTTTTCTTCACTGCTCTCGTAACACAAAACATGAATGACTTAAAACGCAACTCAATAAAAAGTGACTCGAGCTTTGGTGGAAAAGAGAGAGTCTCGATTCTAAATTCTCTTTGCCTGCTACTTGCTGCAAGTTGTGGGTAATATATGGAAGAAGATTGCCAGAGTACATAAAATCCATGCAAGCAAAGTTGCGGGCTACTAGAGAAGAAAAACATTTGTTACCTCCGCGATTTAACAGAAAAGTTTAATATGAACTTTAATTTTTATTTGTCGATCTGTTAAGATAGTGATTATATTATATGAACTGGAAACTGAATTAAAATCTAACTTTTAGGAAATTGTACACAACCATCTTATTTTTTGTTTTAATATTTATATTAAATTAAAATAATAAATAAAAACTTTCTGGTATAGTATTACGTAGTTACAGTTTCCATAATACGTACAACCAGTAATTGACCCAATTAGCTGACAATATGGCCTTGTTCGAAGTAATACGTGGTTTTAATTATGGGTAATCTTTCTCATAACTGTACGCTACTGGAAACTATACAATTTTTAGAACATTTAAATATAAAAGTGACTCTACTATGTTCACAGAGCGTAGATTTTTCATTTTTTTTTTCTTCGTTTCATTAATTTATTTTATGTAAAAATAAATTTTTACAGTGGTATATTTAAATATACGATATAATTGTTTGTCCTATATGTCACTTTATATTAAAATTTGTATATAAAAATCAGCTTCACGTGTATCTCGCAAGCACGCAGCAAGCTACACAGAGGGAACCTAGTATTAATTGTTAAGACACTCCTTTTGCAAATGGTAAAAAAAAATTGTTTATCCAAGTCCACCAACGAAAAGTAGTTCTCAGAAAGAAAGGTGAATTTAGTTATTAGATCCTCTTTCGCAAGCAATATATACTTTTAGAGTCGAAAAACATCTTCTTATCCATTTCCACACAAACCATATAACTGATAATATAATATATAAATACATATAATATAATGGAAATTTACGATTACAACACAAACATTGAAAGGCATCGCAGCAACAAGGCTTCTTGTATTAAGTTCGATGAGTTTGTTAGAGCTATTATTATGGGACGTACAAAGGAGGACTAGCAAGAACAATACTAATACACCGTAACACTTAGTGGTACACAGTCTCTTTACAGGCGTGCGTGCGTGACGGGAGCGACCTACATCGTAACTTCTTCGAGGTTTATCTATTCAAGCCGCGGATGCTTCGGAATCTAATTAACATTACTTAAAGAGTAAATACAGCACATCATACACTGGAATTTTCCTTAGAGCTTTGATGCCTTAGTAAAAAATAGTTACGTTGTTTCTTATTTTTTTGTAATATTAAAATTTATCTACAAACACATATCGAGTAGTCCGATAAATAGCAGTTTTGCGCATTATTATATTGTTTCCTAAAAAAAAAAAAAATATAAAATTATATTGAACGAAAGAACTTCAGATTCCGATCCAAAATAAGTATAGAAAAAATATATAGTACGTACCAGAAAACATATTAAATAGTAAATAGAGATTCTATTTATATAAACTTTCATAAAATATTCAAATGCAATCAGAGTTTTGCTTAGCAACCTGTCAAGCCTATCACAAATAGGTACCTAAGTAGTCGTGTCCCAACCGATTAGTCCGATTTGATTAATTTGAAAGCAGTCACGGAAATCGTCGTGGCGAAGTGGGACAGCGTCAGACTTTAAATGGGATGGTGTGTGCTCGATTCCCACTCGAAGTAATCAATTATTTCCACTTCCTCTCTCTGGCAAGGCAAAAAGCGGCATTGGATTTCGTCACTCCACACACAATTTCAATGATTCGGGAAGAGAGTGGAGAAAAGAGTGTCTCGACACTAGGCTCGCTTTGCCTACCAAATTACACTGGAAAAAACGTGAGATACACTCAACTTTATTTACGCGAATAGGTAGGTATCTATATCGATTGATTTAGTGAAATATCAATTAGATAAAATCTAAACCTTTGAGCAGAAGTTAGCGTCGATAACGATTTTATTTACTGTTTCATTTGTTCGTTTTAATAAATTAAATTTGCTTCTAATTACCTTCTGTCTATCAGATCACTGTCATACAATTAATTCATTCTTCTATTAGATTTAATTTATACTTATAGTAAGGACAATAGAACTCACAATAAAAATTCTTTGAAGAACTCACAATAAAAATTCTTTTTCACAATAAAAATTTTCCATATATTTAAACAAGATACCTTAAAAGGATTTATTAACAAGTGATTTTATGACACTAACAATGTTTTAATTTTGTACTTAATTAAATAAAACAAAGCGTACCAGCATGTACTAGGTACATAGATTTCAAGTTGTGCTATTGAAAATGTGGATATTGAAAAGTACCATAATTGTGTTGTTAACTACCCATTAATGTTTAGCATAGTTTTATATTGGGGCCAGTCGTGGCTCAGGACCACAAGTATGACTGTAAACTCGAAAGTTTGTGGTTCGATTCCCACAAGAGGAAATTAAATATTAAATCTTTCCATTTTATTCAATCTGCTATAAAGTCAAAGCGCGGCATTGAGTTCCGCCACTCAACACGCAATGCCTTTAGAATTTGGCGAAAAATGGAAAACGAAGTGTCTTCATAAATGTCTATAAAAAAAAGTTTCCAATGAAATTCTGAGTGAGGAGAGAATTGAACCTTCAAATAACACCTCAAAGCAGAAAAGCAAAACAAAGGAATGAAAATACCTATTTGAGTTTTGCACTGACCTCGTACACTAATACTAATAAATTTTAAGGTCATTATGAAGTAGTAATAAAGTTGTTAGCATATTTACAGAGCTTCACTTCTTAAACAGTATTAGACTCGTAACAGAAAGCTTTATATAAGCTTTCAAGTCAAAATTATTGTAAAGGCAAAGGAAGAAAATAGAAAAGTCTTCGCCACGAGCCTTATAAGAGAATAACTTAGTCAGTATAATAGGTTGCAGTATTATATTTCTTACTACACTTATTTTTTTCCTAAGTTTTTGCCAATATTATATATGTAACTTCCTCGAGTGAGAATTGAACCTACAACTGGTCGCGTTAACACGTTTAGTAGCTTAATCTGTATAGTTTAAGTACTTAATATCGTGTACCGTTCCGTTTGCCTAATAAAGAATGAGGCTTAGATAGCTTATCAGCTTGTTTTCCTAAATGACATGTAATGTTTACATGTTTAGTTAAAAAGATATTGTCATTCAAACACGACATTAATCATGCAGCTAATTAGTATTGTGGAGAGTAACGATTACCTATTAAAGTACGTTGGATGATTGTAAATAGAGTCCATGTTTGTTTCATTGTGATAGCGTTTGTTTCTAGTAAATATGATCAAGCAAATAGTGATTAAAGTGCCTGTTCAATTTCATTTTTATTAAGCAGCAAATAAAGTATATTGGGAAAAAGTTTGATTTCGTTTGATTAAATTTTGATAGTGCGTGGGTGATGTCAACTAAAACATAATACCACGTGAGAAGATAAATGCACAACA
>DWAN01005131.1:0-11500 GCA_018230445.1 Heliconius hewitsoni
AAGCTTACATGTTGAGCTTTATTTGTAGAAAAGTAGTTTGTAAATATCAATTTATGCCCAACGCCGCGCCTTGCCTGGTTACGAGTGCGAAAATATTTAATTTCCTCGATTATTAATTAATTAGATGTCAGTACTATTCATTTAATATCAATCAATTGAACGAGCTAAGCGTATTACACAATATTTAAACAATGATCTTAATGGTGTAATATTAAAGGGAGGGGGAAACCTCGTTTGAAGCAGGAGGACCCCCCGGAGGGCATGTATGAAGAGGGCATGTATATATTGATGACATTCGAAGGAGGTATGCAGAGACCGTAACGTTTGGCACTCCGTTCTATCTGACTACCGCTCAAGATAGAGATACAGCGTGATGCTATATTAGATTAAATTACAACAATGGTTTATGAAAAGCATTTTTAATAGATCAGGAAATAGTGTTTGAACACTAGGTTCCCTGCCTACCCATCTAAGTGAGCAAAAAGATTAAACTCAGAGAAAGGTTAAAATCTGAGAAATAAAAAATGCCTAAATATTATCCCGGACAGTAAAATTGCTTACAGTCGACCGCCTGTGTCCGGCAATTATCAGACTTCCACAAAGATTTATTCCACAAAAATCCATAAAAAAATTTCTTATAAAGTAACCACGATGGTTAATTAGCCTTCTAGTGGACGAGGGGTGTGGCGCGTCAAGTTACAAAGCGCCGCATGCGCCGGCGCAGCCGAGACCCTCTTTGTATAAACCACATAAACTATGGAAATACAAAAACTAGTGTTTGCAAACTATACTAGCAGACTATAAAATTAAAGCATAAAATGGAAACCTTTCTTATATAAATAAAATAAAATTTTTTACTAGTATATACAAATTAAGGGTAATGCTCGAAGATGAAGTACATGTGAGATTACACGGGGATACTTATAGCTGTTATAGAAAAAAGTGACGGATTGGTTAAGGAACGTCTAATTGTCGAGGAAATGTTCACAACAAAATTCGTCTCCCTACCTATAAACAATGCTCTTAAAGCTAATACGATTTACTGTTGTATGTTTCTTTAAATATGAAGCCTTATATTTTCATCAACAAGTTTTTTTTTACAACTTTATTAAGTATAAATAAAATATCATTTTTTCACGCTCTCAAAAACTCTGCAGAAAGAGGGGAACCGACTTAAGTAAAAAAATCCTCGCTTTAAAATTGTATAATTATAATAATCTGTGGATACATTATGGGGAGAAGGTGATTCCGAGTTACTTAAAAATATAACTTTCAACCTGTCCCTGGTCAGGTCGTTAGTAAATTATTATTTTATAACTCTTGGTTAAGTTTGAAAGTTATATTTATTGGGATGTAAATCAGTGTTCCAATTTGAGTTCCCAGAGTACCCGAATGCGTGCGGTTTGAATACCAAAATACCACTATGCTTGAAGTCTTGTTATTATTTCCTATAGGTCTAACAAGTGGAAATGACAGTAGATAATAAATAAATAAAAAATTTTTTTTTGTTACTTACACTACAACTAGATTATATAGTTTCTTTATCGCTCTACCTTATGTTTTTCTTACTAACCATAAAATGTATATTCATTTTGAAATTTGAACAATTTTATGACAAAGGTGAGGGCCGGCGTTGAGTTCCGCCACTCATACTACTGTAGGTAGGTAGGTAGGTAGGTAGGTAGGTAGGTATCCTACATAATACTAGACATCATTAATTGAAGCTTTTTCTAAGCTACTTATTTTACGTATAAAAAACAAACCACTTTTAAAATCACAATTTATATATTTATATATATGTTGTTTTGGAAAAATGTGTTTGAAAATGCTTTATAAAAGTTTTTTAGCTTCACGCTGCATCCCGCACATATAACCTAGTGTTAAAACACTCTGTTACCCATTTTCAGGAATTTTTTTAGGAACTCAATACCGCGCTTGCCTCGACACCGGAGAGAAACTACATTTATATTATATATTCATATATTACTTTACATGAATTACGTACTTAAGGGATTGAAAGAATTCATATTATACATTTGGTATTTGTCTCTAAAATAAAGATTTTCTATGAGAAGATAACAATAGTTTTATGTAAATCAAAGTTTACGACAGTACAATACATAGTGTACTTTTTGTACAGTGCTGCCATCTGACGAAGAATAGCTTTTCCTAAAACATTCAAAAATCACTACTCCACGCAAGATGTCGTTGCAATCTATGCAATAAAGCTAATAATTGCAAAAAATACATACATATTTTTATAAATATTAAAAATAATATCAAAATAAATAAAATATCAAAATATATAAATAAATAAAAACGATGGTAACAACAAAATTTGGCAAAACTAAACACGGATGTGGCTATCTCTAGCGTATTAGGCGATCAACAAATCAAAGTAATCTTATGAATTATTACTAGACGCTTGTCCCTATCAATTGAAAACAATATAAGATAATGAAAGAAAGCCTTTTTGCGCACGACACCAACGCGCTGGTGCCGTGTGAACAATACTTAAGAACAAGCTATCAAATAACAATCGATATTTTTTTAATCACGCACAATTTATATATTTTTTAAATGTGTCTAGCTAAAAACTATACAATATTGCGAAGTAGGTTTTACTTCGCAATATTGTATAGTTTTTAGCTAATCGTGAACTTTTTCACATTTCCACCTACCTGTAGATATAACAAACTGGTTTTTATCCTTGTGGTGAAATTCAGAAAACTAAGAAAAACATAATTTAATATAATTAAGCCTCCCTTATATAATACGTCTTAAGCCTCCCTCGAGATATGGACTATCCACTGCAAATTTTTCAATTCGAAGCAGTAGTTCCTGAGATAAGTACTTTCAACCAAACCAACGCCTCAGCTTTAAGATATTATCTAGTAAATATATAGGTTTAAAGAGTTATATATAGGTTTATAGATTAGTTTCGTTATTCGTTTTATTGGTTTTCCTGGTGATAAAGACTAGTAAAAATAACCAAAATTTTTTAATTTAAACTAAGGTTTTTTGAATAAAATGTTTTATTAAAGGACGCCCTCCATCACGACCGCAGTAACGCTAGACGCCCCTTAAGTAGTTTGCACGCGGCCCCAATACGTGTTTATTATCAATTATAATCATTGATAGCGTAACAACTGACAATCGCTCTGTTGCGACGCACGACAAATTATCTAAATTATAGTATTTTAAAAAAATCTGGTTAAGCGCGAGTCGGACTCGTCCACCGGGACTTCCGTATCACTTTCAGGATTTTAGGTCAAGTCCAACTTACAAAAATTGACAAACTTAAATTTACCTATGCAGTCATTTTGTATGATTTTTTTTATCAGCTTCACGCTGTATCCTGCACACAGCAGGGTAGGCAGAGGGATCCTAGTGTTAAGACACTCCGCTTCCCATTTTCCGCCGAGTTCTGGAGGCATTGCGTGCCGAGTGGCGGAACTCGACGCCGCGCTTTGCCTCGACACGAGAACGAAGAAATACAAAATATAAATATAAGTAAATACTAAATATTTCATCTCCTCGAGTCGAGGGGATCGAACCCACAAATAGTCGACTTGCCTCTTGTATGAAATTAACTACAGTTATAAGTTTGTAATGACTTTTCCTATTAAATACTTATAAATCTTTCGCCACTTTACGCCACTCAATATGCAATGCCTCCAGAATTCGGTAGAAAGTGAGGAACGGAGTGTCTTAACCACTAGGCTCCATCTGCTTATCCTGCTGTGTGCGGGATACAGCGTGAAGCTGAATTCAAACATAAGTTCACTCTTTTACGCCTTTTCCGCGTATAGGAAAATAGGCAGAAAATATTTAGTATTGAGAAACTTCATTCACCGCTTTCGTTTGAAACCCCAGACGAGAAATTAAAATACTTTATATATATTTCTAATCAAACCCACAATGATCTCGGAGCAGCTAAAGCAGAGGGAACCTAATGTAAGACTCTCCATCCCCATACACGAGACATAGCGAATTGAGTAAACTCGACTCAAGTTAAGTAAATTGTACATAATATAAATGCTCATATTAATTTATTATTATTGCTAAAGTATTTAAAAGTCACATTTTCCACTGATGATTAGCTTACAGCTGCTCTTGCGTGTTCATATATTAGCATTTTATATTATTATATTTGCATATTTTAATCTTGCTTACCTACCACCACTTTGTTAGGTATTTGCCCATTGAATGTTGAATGGCGGAACTCAACGCCGCATTTTGCCTTTGCCTTGCCTTGCCTTATTAGAGCTGGGAAATGAAACTAGTTATGATTCATTCTCTAAAATCAGACGCCGCGATATCCGATATCCGCATGGTTGTGAGTTCGGATCCAACTCGAAGAATGAATTAACTACTACATATTTTTTTTTATATGAAGTTTTAATTTAAAGAAAAAATAAGTGGGGCCATGGTGGCGTGACCGTTGTATGTATAATTCCCCTTTCCGAGGATGATCGATCTTTTCGCTCCGTTGACAAGACCAAGCGACGTAACAAAATATCTAAACATACTCTCCACCTACCCTGCTATGTATGTGATACAGCGTCAAGCGATAAAATATATAATAACCGCTCATTATTCAACAGAAATTGAATAAAAGTAAATATTAATTTATTCAAACTGTATAATAATTTAAATAATAATCCTTATTAAAGCAACTGTTATAATGTCAAAAGAACTACATATATCTACGGTTCAATTAAAATGAAGCTTACCCTCGACCTGCCTCTCTAGATATCGATATATAATCGAGATCAAATCAATATTTCGTTTAACACACTGCTATTTAATTAAACAAAGTGTCACATTCATAATCGATAAAGAAGATAAGGAACAAACTGCATTTGTCACATACATAGAGGGAGCCATTGTGTGATTATTTTACTATTGCAGTCATTGAAGTTCGATAAAACATTTGATTTATTAAATATTATTACTTTATTACGAATCATTAGTCTGTGAACTAGTTGAGGCTAGTCATGGTGCACTGTTTGAGTGACAGGTTGTGAGTTTGATTCCCATTCGCAGTAATGAAATATGTCATATTTTCATTTACTTGCTCTGGTAATGAGGCAAAGGTGAAGCTTTGCCATTCAACATGCAGTGCCTTCAGTATTTAGTAGAAAGTAGGGGACGGTAGTGTCTTAATCGGAACGGAGATCGGAAGGCAGTGTCTTGATTATAGATTCCTTCAACCTACCCCGCTATGTGCGGGATACAGCGTGAAGCTAATAAAAGAACAATATATAAACTATCTATTTTATTTCAGGTTATCAAATAGTTGTAATATTAGAAAGCTGAAGAGTTTATTTGACTGAACGAGCTAATCTCAGGACCTATTGGTGTCAAGGGAAAAAATGTATTAAATAGGTTTTGATGTTACTGCACCTACGGTCACAGTTACCTCGGCCACTTGAAATATCACATGTCTCATACTATGTCCTAGTTATTTTTAAAGTATATTTATTTATATATCCTTTATTGCACACAATTACAAAAACAAAATGTACAAAAGGCGGGCTTAACGCTAAAGAGCATTCTCTCCCAGCCAACCTTGTCGTGTGTGATATTAGTGTGTACATCTTATAAATATATAATTATACACATAAAATAATATATAATTATAATAATGTATTACCAATACCCTAAATCTAAATAAACGGGCCAGTCGTGGCGCAGGGGCACACAGTGCTACTGTAAAATCAACTGGGTTCGATCCTCATTCGAGGAAATAAAATATTTATTTATATTTGCATTTCATCGTTGTGGTGTCGAGGCAAAGCGCGGCATTAAGTTCGGCCGACGGAGGAAAACGGAGTGTCTTAACATTAGGTTCCGTCTGCCTACATTACTATGTGCGGGATACAGCGTGAAGCAATACTCTAAATAAAGAGTAAAAATATAAACCAAATATAGCATACCAATTTATACAAATAACTACATAACAAATTAAATAGAAAAATATTATATACTTATGTTCTCTTTCCAAAAAATACTCTTTCACCCGATGCTTGAATACCTCACGAGAGAAGGCTTTTCTTGTGGGCTTGGGTAATTCTTTCCACAGCCTGACTCCGGCGACTGCAAAAGAGTAAGACACGACCCTGACGTATGACGTATGACCTGACGTGACCAGCATAAGAAGGGAACGTAAACATCCATCATGGAAAGAGGAAAAGAAGGAAAAATCAGAAGAATTGAAGAGGGTGGAGTAAAGTAGGCAAATCACTCTAGACTCCGCTTCCTACGCGATGATCTACGATCATACTTGCAGAGGGTATATATATAATCTACATTAGGAAAAGTTATGTTAGAGTGAAAAAATCGAACCTACCATCTACAGTCAATAAACATTATAACTGAATAAACATAAATTCCTTGCGACAGACATCAACTTAAGTCCATACAATAATACTAAAGTCATCTAAAACTGCGTATTTGACGTTCTGTTGAAAAAAAACCCAAGGACTTTGCAAATTAAACTTTGTAATAATCTATTTGTCAATAGAAACGACGAACAAAAATAAATTGTGCTGAGATTGAAAGATTAATGGGGTATTTTTTTTATATTTTTGCTTTAGTAATTCTCATCACAGTACGAGTCACGTACGGGTTGGTTTTGAGTATTCAATGCATTTGTTCTTGTATATCTTGTATTATTATTTAATATATTATTTTAGTGTGTTTTTATTCACGAATTAAATTTAAAAAAAACTATAAAAATTGCCTTGCATCTATTTACAATATTTATAGTGTATAATAGACAAATAATAAACAATAAGAGGCAAGTCGTGGCGCGGAGAGACAAAGCGTGACTGTAAAGTCGATTGGCTGTCAATTCAATCCGCATTCGAGAAGATTAAAATATTTTAATAAAATTATATTTCTATTTTATAAGTCAAAATTCGGCGGGAAATGGGAAACGGAGTATCTTAGCATTAGGTGTCCTCTGCCTACCCTACTGTATGCGGAATACAGCGTGACGCTGATTTGAATTTAATAATAAACAATAAATTAATAATGATTGAAAATTAATAATGATGAGAAAGGACGATTTAAGTTATGAATCTTTAATTTCGTGTGGAATAAATCTGCCATTCAATGAAAATAAATGTATATATTTTTTTATCAATTCTCTAGGGTTTTTACATGTATATTTGTAAGAAATGGGTAATTCCAAACATTGCCATCAGTCGGTTGTGGCTGGCACCGCAAACTGATGACAAAAGACTACTATCGTCATAGTTACTAAATTTGACCTTAATAAAATATTTTATTATGTTCAATTTAATATACGATATAAAAATACAATTAGTGGATCAGGCTCTACATATAGAGTAATTGTATTTTTAGTAATTGTTTTAAAAAAATAATCTTAAAAACAATAACGTTCTTTCGTTTACCACTTTCCTCCGAAACCTCGATAGATTGCGTGTGTGGCAGAACTCAACGCCATTTTATCAGAGCGTTTAACAGTTAAAGTATTAAAACCCGATACGGTGAATATCATCGGGTTCCGTCTGCTCCGCCGCGTGGCACCACGAAATACCACGCTTAAGCAATCGAGATTTTTTTTTAAATCCAAGGATTACTTATCTTCTCGCATCACCTGTATTTTTGCAAGTAGGACTTAAAGAAAACCTAGTACACCTAGTAATATAACCAGACTTTCCTCTTATTTAAAATGTTATTTATTTATTATTTACACTTTATTGTAAGAAAGTGTAAATAAATAACTATATAAAAGAAACAAAAGAAAAGGAATAATAAAAAGAAAAAAGCGTTAATCAGCGATTTCTTAAAGACAACCTTTGGGTTAGAAAATTTATGTGATCATAAAGAGAAATGGTAATGGTGTAAACATAATATACATATCATACTACGTACAAATATATAAACATACTATAAGAATATAATGCCATATTTGTAAATTAAACACTGTAAATGCATAATTGATGCCATCTTAAAGTGAGCCATCTTTACAATAATAGTGCTTAAACTGTTTTTAAATGCGTACAGATTTTGAGCGCCTAATATATAAGTAGTAGAGCATTCCACAATTAATAAGTTGGCACAGCAAATGAGTGTACATAAAATTGTGTAAAATTTTTATAGGATCTCATTTTGTAAGGTTGGGAACCTAATAACTCAATCTCCCTCAAATAAGAAGATTTTTTTAGATTTAATAACACACAGTACAGAAAAGAGAGTGCTTCATGTATTTTCCGGTGAAAGCGTATTGGAAGCCACTTTTTAGCTTACAACGAAATTCAGACACAAGGCCATATTTACGCAAATTAAATATGAACCGAACAACAAGGTTTTGAAGTCACTCAATTTTATTTATATAGTCCTCGGTCAAGTTAGTATAGCTTGTATCGGGATTTGTATGGAGAATTGGAAATAATAGAGAATTTGCTAACGTAATTTTGGTTGAAATAAGTACTTGGTGGTGGTGGGTGATACAAACAACGACGCGCACATACTTCTAATAGGTACATAATAAATAAAAAAAGATAACATTATTTAAAATAATATTTACCCACGTATCATAGAACAAAACTTTTACATAGGCGTAGGAAGATCCAGGTGGGCTGTGCCCACCCCGGGATAGTCTGGTGCCCACACCACAATTTCTACTTAAGACAAAAGGCCTCAGGCCTCCCCCAGATCTAATATAATGATACGCTAATGTCTAAATATGTAAGTACACATTTTAAAGATGCAGATTAAATAGCATTATCGCTTACTAAATGATAATTCCAAACAACTATCTAGGGATAGCGCAAATTTGTAAAAATATCTCTACCTCAGATAAAGTGACTACATTAAAAAGTTGTAACAA
This sequence comes from Heliconius hewitsoni, assembly GCA_018230445.1. Classification (NCBI taxonomy): domain Eukaryota; kingdom Metazoa; phylum Arthropoda; class Insecta; order Lepidoptera; family Nymphalidae; genus Heliconius; species Heliconius hewitsoni. Next base: position 8,867 of record DWAN01005131.1, read on the forward strand.
ACATATTTCGACGTAGTATTAGAATGTATGGATTAGTGGTAGAGCACTTGGACGGTATCCAAAAGGCCCAGGTTCAAATTCATTTTCTTTTTAGAAAAATACGAAAAAAAACCAAAGTGCTAATGGAATCCAGATCGTTCACCAAATTCACCACCGATCAACCGTTCACCATCATCACCCATTCACCAAATCTAGTACCTACGATTACACGTACGTACAAACGATTCTCGATACCTTTGTCAGCAAATCGACCTTCAAGCACTATTTAGGTAAAATGATGTACCTACAGATTATTTTATATAGCGGGCTCATATTATATAGAGATTCTCGGTTTATCGGATATCGAACCACGCTTGTTAATTTTTACGCTTCATTGAAATCCAGATAGTTGTCGATTATAAATTGTAGAAGCTACGTCGATGTCTCATTCGCGTTATATAGACCGTTGTTAGATCAAGGCGTTGTATTTGTGTTTGTGTAGTTCGAGAGCAAAGGATTTTGTAAGGTAAGTTGGTAGTGTTTATTTTAAATATGTTTAAGAAGGTATCCCTATTGAGCGGTTAAATCAAGGATATTAACAACTTAGAATTATAAATAATACCACGAATTGTATTCAATTAGATATTTTCTTTATTTCCTTAGCTTTACGCCTTTCCCTGCAGAGGGAATTAATGTTAAGAGACTCCATGTACCATCGAATTTAGTTTATTTTAAATGAAAATAGATTGAATGTAATATTTTATCCAAGTTGGAATTGAAGCCACAACCGGCGCATTTATAGTTAGACTCTGTCCCACTACGCCACGGCGGCCACACTCCTTAACCCTTTTTTTTAAGTCCCGCGACTCAAGACGCCTCAGAAATCGGTCAAAAGTGGGGAACGGAAGTTTCTTAATGGGGACGGAGTGTCTTAACATTAGGTTCCTTTGCCTACCCTCCTTTGTGCAGAATGGAATTACGAACCTATGTCTAAAAGAACATATTAAGGCACTGTTTACTAGATAGCTACAGATTTTTTCCCAAGACAGTCGCCCTGATGGACAACAGTATGTTAAATTCGGTAATATATTTGTTGTAACCTTAAAGAATGAAATATACAAGTTCAAACATTATTTTGCACTTACATTTGATCTCTTAAGTTTTCAGAAGCAAAACATAGATATGTAAAAAAAGATATGTAATTTTGACTTCTTTAAATTTTCGTAGATCTTTATATTTTGTGGGGAATAAAAAACAAATTCATTTGCCTATTAATTTAATAATTACGGATTAAGGAGAAAATTACGGTAATCCGTAATTTTCTCCTTAATCCGACAGTCGACTCTTGTTGATCTTGTTTTGATCTTAAGAAAATCGTGTGCTTATTATCAAACAAATCAAAACAGTTAAACTTTAAATAACATTAGGTACTGTAATAAGTTACGCAGGTAATCTTTATTTAGAACTTAAATTATTCGTCTAAGTTACATCATATTCGCGTTTTGGCATGCAGTGCGCGTGCGCATGCCCCGCTATGATGTGACCAGTGACGAGTTAAACCGACACACTATCGATAATTTCTAGTTCATCTCGTATTTTAATATAATTTAAATGTAGAAATTTAAGTTAATATATTTTTAAAAATAATAAAGGGGAACATATATTTAAGATACTAAATTCCCCATTTTCCGCCCAATATTCGGGACATTTCGTATTGAATGGCGGCACTCAAAAGCCGAAAATATTTATTATTTTCGTTTCTTCGTCCTAGTCTGGCTCTATTTGTACACTCTATCATCCGGCTTGTGATGTAATTGTAACTATACCATATATGTCATAAAGTCTATACATCATAATATATTTGTAAGTTTCTTTCTTTCACGTGGATGTATTATCTACATTTGAACCTGGTTAAATTCACAGATCAATCGACAACTAGTGATGTTCTCCTTAAATTACTTTCAAACCGTATAAAACTCGTGACTGATAACATTCCAGCACTTTTATAGCGTTCTTGAATATATGGAATTCAACTATTCTTTCAAAATATTACGTTCTCATTCTTCAGTGACTTTTACTACATTTCTTCCAACCGCATATTTGCTTATTTCACTTGCTTTATATTTTGTTAACTTGCTTGATATATTGGATATTATTTCTATCGAGGCTTCGTCCGCGTGGACAACACAGTCACTTATTAGTAGTGGCCCCCGTGTGGCTTCGCCCGCTTATACAACACAATTAGTTATTTGCTCATCTCAATTACTTTTGTGATCTAATAACATTATCATTTTAAAGACAAAATCCATACATTGACAGGTAAAATTTTAGTTAGCAACTCTGTATATTTACATATTTTTTTAAATTTGTGATCCGATTGAAATAAAAGAAACACTAAATGTTAAGAGAAGTTTACCAGAATCCAATATTGAAAATTGTAATTAAACCAGCCGTTTCTGAAATTAACATGAACAAACAAACTTACAGATACAACAGGCAAATAGACAAGACAATAAATAATTTATAAAGGCCCTTTAATGCCCATGTACAGGCACGATTTTATTATAAGTAAAGTTAGCTTATTTTGATATAATCTTTCAACTTACTTATTTAGAAAACGTATAAAAATTTGAACGTAGCGGGACTCGAACCCGC
>DWAN01005132.1:0-11500 GCA_018230445.1 Heliconius hewitsoni
ATATATATATATATATATATATATATATATATATATATATAATCACCGACATTATATATGACGATATAATCTCTGAACAATAATCGCCAGTGTTTAAGTTTGTGGGCGTTTTCACTCATTTTATATGCAGCAAACTATAGTTATAAGTTTTTAATAATTTTCTTGGTAATAAAATATACATTTCCATTTTTCAGATTTATTTCCTATATTTTTCCTGCCAATCCACGCTTCTTGCCAAATATCTTAAATATACTACTTTGATTTCGATTACAAAGCGAATTTCATACAAAATGTAGCAAAAACGAAACTTAAATGCTCGTATCTTTTCCCTACCGTAGGTTTGAATATTTTATGTTAACTTCAGCATGGTACCTTCACGCTTGATCTTGAAATAAATGGTCTTGATAGAAGGATTAAAAAGTGATCGTAAAAGGGTTCCTTTTTTATCGAGGTAAGGAATTTTAAAACATAGAATAAATATTTTTTTAATATAATCGCAGGCAGAGATAACCGCTAGTACGTTCTGCACTTTCGAGTGACGAATGGCCAAGCTTTATCTATCTAGAGGAATTGAAATTAAAATAAATGCATCCATCCCCTCGAGTGGGAATCGAACCTTCAATCATTGTTTTGATAATTAGAAAAACACATTTCGTTATGTTAACTTCATGTACTAGAAAGACCATAACACAAAACATTTCCCTTAAAAAAATACCAATGAGTTGATTGATAATTAAAAATAAAATATTATAAAGAGCCATTATTATAACAAAAAAGGGTACTTACTTACTTACTTAAATAGAAAAAAGACATATGGAAATAAGATAAATAAGAAACTTGAAAAGTTTTCCACAACCTCAATCCGCGCTGAAGTAAAAAATATCCTCTCGTAAACTTTTATGCTACATCACGCGTGAAAAACTTTCGGCGTGTCCGTGATATGGGAGAGTGATTTGGTGATATGTGAAACTAATGTACCGATTTTTTACAGCTAAAATATAATATATTATACCGTTTCATTATAATACACTAGTTGTTGCCCACAATTTCGTTCGAGCGGATTTTAATACGTAAAATGGAAAATTCCGTTTTATCTAGTTCTGTTGAGAAATATTCTCTTAATGTATGTACGAGTAGATAGAAAAGTCTTGTAATTTTATCTGTGCCTTGTCTGTTGACTGACAGAACTCAGTTTTAGTTATATATAGAGCAAAATATTAACTGAGTGACTACTCAACAACGGGAGAGTCTTATATATTGAATTATCTTATAAGTATATTGAATTTTAGTTAGTAAATAGTTAGTAAATAAAATAGATGTCGTACTAAAAATGAAATATTTTAAAAATACTTCATATATTATTTCATTTCCTATTCCATAAAGAACACTATATTTTTATTTTGATGATCCTATTAAATTCAAGCATATAAAAATCTCATCTCAACGCGGGAGACTGGAAAAATGGATAGCGTTGCATTTTAAAATTGCATCCTGCACAAAGGAGGCTGTGTCACCTTTTGAGAAACCCTCCTCCGCTTTGTTGAGAGTAAACTTTTATCAACGCCTGTCAGGACATAGAAGAGCTAAAGTTGAAAAAGTGTGAAGTTGTAAAATTGGGATGGAATCTTAAACTAAAAACAGTTTTATATCATTGTTAAAGTGTTATTTTTTCCATACTACCAAAATTTTCTTAACGGGACTTGAACCCGTGCCCTCTTGACATATTATAGTTATACTTAAGTTATACTCGACATATTATGTATAGTTGTCAAAAGTTGCTATATTATTTCTTAAATTATGTAATGATTGTTAAGATTTTTTTTCCTTACCCGTTCTAGCGTCCATAGATTTTTACAAAGTCTTGACGCAATACTTGGAATAGATAAAATTAAGAAATATAAACCTACAACCTCTATAATTTTAGAGATGTTCTCGAATTCCAGAATAATATATTTGACTTAAAGCTTTTCTGTTAGTGCGCGGCGTAGAGCGCTGATGTTTGACATGTAGCTATCTTTCTTTAAGTAATACTGTACCACTACAGTCACCCTTACTTATCTTGTTATTACATTTCACATTAAACGTTATTATTTATAAACACAATTAAAACCTACACAAGAAAATATTATTTTTATCTGTATATTATTTTACTTAGATAAGATATACTATAATAAAGATATCTTGGGGTGTATCAATATATACTCCAAGTTCCACTGAAAACTGAGAAAGGAATTCCTGTGGGACCGGGAGCGAATATGATTTGACTTTTTATAGTCCATACAAACGAATTTGCGGGCTACAAAATCATATTTGGTATTCGTAAATTGAAGTTACGTTGAGGCCGTCGTGGACGAAGGGCACGAGAGTGATACTGTAACGCTACGGCTATGGGTTCTATCACCATGCGAAGGAGTGAATTATTATTAAATAATAAATATTAATAAATATTAAGATTTTCATTTCTTCACTCTGGCACTAAGGAAAAGTGTCTGGCGTTAAGTTTACCACTCAACACGCAATACCTCGAAAAACTTCGGCGGAAAGTGGGGAACGGAGTGTCTTAACTCTAAGTTACCTCTCCTACCCTGCTATGTGCAGGATGTAGAGTGTTTTAATTTTCTAATTTATTAATTTTGAAGAAACGTTTTATAACTTGAACTAAACGGGCTCTGGCATAAGTTTTACTTTCTTGAATATTTTAATATCTTGGCACTTATGAATACATTCCGTAGAAAGGAATAATCTCCTTAAAGTCTTCACACAGAGTTTGCTCTAATTTGAATATTATTTTTTACGATGAACAATATTTGTAAAGAACATTTACATTTTATGCGCGAAATGATTAAATATTATGTAAAAGTCTTAAAGTTTTATACGGCTGAAATATAAAAATAGAATCTAATAAGTTAGAAAGAAATTAAAACGATACGAAAAATGAATAAATGTAGATTACACTGTACAGAGGTTACAGTTACATCGGGGACATACAATTAACTCTCACTTTTTTCTTACTTTTACGCGACCACGTTTTCGACGCTGTAGTTAAAAGAAAGCTAGTTAGTAATAAAATTATATAACTTATTTAGAGATTCACAACTAATAATTGAGATCATATGAATTTCAGGGCCATCGTGGCGCAGTGGTACAAGCGTATACATTAAAGTAATCTCACGGCGGTTGTGGATTCAATTCAAACTCGGAGGAGAGAATAATAAAATATTTTCATTTCCTAGCTCTGGTAACAAGACAAAGCGCGGCATTGAATTCTGCCACACAAATACTCGAGAATTAGACGGAAAGAGGGGAATGCAGTGTCTTAACATTTTACCCTCTGCTATATGCGGGATACAGAGCGAGGAAAAAAAATACATTTCAAACTATCGCGTTATATGTTACGCTTATTTTACCAGCATATTGATGACATTATTCAAAGCTCATATTAAAAAATATGTTTGCTACATCAAAATTATTAATTTTAAAAGACCAACTTAAAAAATATTACTTTTAGTTGAAATCTAAAACTCTTACGGCGTGTGTTCCATTAGGTCTAAATAGCATTCTATGGTATTCGCCTCTGCTCTGTTAGCCTTTTGTTATTTTTTATTATATTTTTATGTTTGTTTGTTTTTTTATATATAACTATTAATTGGAGAGTGGGGAACAAAAGTGTCTTAATGAAAGCGGAGTGTCTTAACACTAGGTTCCCAGGTTCCCTCTGCCTACCCTTCTGTGTACAGGATACAGCGCGAAGCTGAAATGACGTCAACTTTCATTATGTAAATCATATAGGTATCATATTAGGTAAATCATATCTGCGTAATAAAATAAATGAGTAAAAATAATGGAATAAAACGACTGTATACGGCCTACAGCAGGGTAGGCAGAAGGAAAGGAAAGGAAACGAGTGATAAGACGCTTCGTTTCCCACTTTCCGCTGAATTTTTCGTGTTATTGCGTGTTGAGTGGCTTGTGTGAGGATCGAACCCACAACCGTCACGTGACAGTCACAACCTTGTGCCCCTGCGCCACGGCGGCCTTAACTTGTTGGAAAATATGTATGACTAAATTAACACAGTTCGACAATGAGACCACTTCTTTAATTAATTTGGATAAACGCTTTATTGCATATTATAAGAACACATTAATTAACTACTAGGACCCTTATCAAACATGTGCTTAGGGGTCACCCATATCGATTCTCACGTCAGTTCAAGTGAGGTGATTTAATCAACTTGTCTAAGCAAATTCCTGCCTTTGTTCCTATACATCGATAATACCCGGCATCTGTTCTATAATTATATTTACTCGTTCCAATATCGCCTAGGGCTGTACACAAAGGTAGCTATTATAACGTGGCCTCTGCCTACATATTGCTTTAATTTATCGAAGCGTCTATCACACTGGTTAGATCAGTGTATTGCGATTTTTGGTGGATATGGCAATATGATACTTATTTATAGTGGTAAGAAGTATATTTTTGAATGTTTGTCCTGTACTGAGCAATCTAATGAACACTTAATGCACTAGGCCGTGTATACATTTGTTTGTAAAAACGTAAGCTATCGTGCATACACGTTACATAGTGACTTAATTGCTGGTATTTAGTTTGAAAGGTAAAAGTATTATTTTATATTATAATAAAGCTTTCTTTTTTAAGTAATAATTTTAAAAGGTTCATACCTATTTATTATTAGATTTCGTAAAGTTTATTACCGGTTAATTAATACCATATACTCGTATAACCAATGCAATTACAATAATATGATAGTTAATAGGATTGATATATTTGGGAAGATCTCTGTTTAAAACAAAAAGTCACTTACAAAGTACGAAGATACTTTTGACTTCATGAGTGATGAGGTTAATAACAGTAGATGAGACAAAAGATATATGCAGAGAGAGTAGCGTATAACGTTCCGATCTCACCTACAACGCTACGCCGCTACGGAAAAAGTGTAAGAATAGAAATAAATATATTTGATGGAAATCTAATCTGAAACACAATAAATAAAACACAATAAATGAAGTAAGACTACAACAACAACAATTACAATTTGCTTGTGGGTGCAATTACCGCTCGAGGGAATGGAATGTTTCATATTTTCATGTCCTCGCTCTCGCTCTGGTGACAAAGCAATATATGACAGATTTCGGTTAAAAGTGGAGAACGAAAGTATCTTAATGAGAACGGAACGTTCTAAGACTAAGTCCCACCTGCCTACACTGTTTTGGGCGTGATACAGTCGATACGATCCTCTACCCTATGGACAATAGGAAGAGAATTAAAAAAAAAAAGAAATTATTTTTAGTCTATTGAACATTATTGTATAAACATATTTCTATTTAAATATTATCTCCAATAGTATCTTTTACACTTACAGTTTAACAGAAGACACCAATGCACGTTATAATATATAATGACATACTCATTTACATAACCGATACGGGCTTTCATCCGGGTGCTATTTAGATTTGAACCTGCTACCGTTGTCGTTATCTTAGTGTTATTGTTATAGTCCTTCTATAGTACCATTACCTTATATCGCACTCAGGGGCAAAAAAATATCTTTGTCTTGCTTAATACTGTTCGATTTTACTCTTTTACTCCGTCCGTCCGTCCGTTTCTATTCATTTCGTTTAGGTACGGGCGTCATCTAAATGTACCCCTGAGAAGAATTTGGATTCAGAAGCTTATTTTAAAAAGTCTTAAATTTACCATTGTTGCGTCAGAAGTACTTATGGTGATTTGTTTTATAATACTATAATATATACAAATTTACAAATATAATTAATAGCACGCATTTGTCTCCTTTTATTATAAATACCTTGATTTTATTCGATTTTTTAAAGTTTAAAGTAAATTACAATATTGTTCTAAAACATATCCTAAATCTTATTGTAAACGCGACGTTTGGGGATGATATCGTATGAGTACGTTAATTAATTTTTTTTCGCTCTGGTAAAAAAATATAGTGCGGCATTGTGTTCTGCAACTCTACATACAATGTCTTTGAAAGATGGAGAACGAGGTCTCTTAACATTAGGTTCCCTCTGTCAACCCTGCGATACAATGTTGTTGCAAGTTAATAAATAAATAAACATAGATACATCAAGAATATCACTAGTCCAGCATGATTTTAAAAGCCAATCTCCCTGTAAGCATTTATAGATAATTTTCTATCTTCTGCCAAAAGATAGATTAATTAAAGCGTGGAGAGTAGAGTGATCTATTACTTTGCCTTGCTCCGTAACATGAAACTTTTAAATTCTAATATACATTCTTAGCCTGAATAAAAATAAAAGGCATATGATTGTACTAGATGCATTCTGCACAAAGTAAGAGCCTTAATTACTGTGACTTTATTCTAAGCTGCTTTTCAAACTCTGCAGTGGGCAGAGTTGTATAGTAGGTTACATCTGTTTTTAATTTAAACCAAGAACAGATTATAATAAAGTAGGTGATTTTTTTAATCTTGAAGATAAATTAAAAATAAACAGGCGCAAAAATGTGCGATTGTAAACGTGATGATTGTGGGTTAGATTTCCACTTGGAGGAATTAAATGTTTGATATTTTCATGTCCTCGCTCGGGTAATGAGGCAGAGCGCGGTGTTGAGTTTCGCCAATCGACACGCAACGCACGCAACTAATGCGTCCAAGTGTTTGTATTGGGGCACACTGTACTACTTCATACTCATCCGACTACAGCATATTACGACTAAGCATTATAAAAATTATATAAAACTACTTTTATATACTTAGTTAAGAAATCTAACGCTTTTAATAATACAAGTCCATTGAATAAGGATGAACTCAATTATTAAGAAAATTATGAAGTTCCTCATCAGCAAATTTATAATAAATAGATTATTTTATTACAAAACTAAAACCATACAAAACATTAAATTTAAGATACATAATATAGTATGTTTCAATACTTCAACAACAGATACATGTACTATAAATAATAATAACATATATTCTTAAATTAGAATACAACCCATTAGAACCCTCGATTTAAGCTTTATTTAAGACAAGTGCCAACCGGCCCAGAGGAGCTTAATTGGTTCCTGTAATATCCGGTTAACTGCCTGTTAACGAGACGTGTGATGGTGAAATTTAATTACTTTGAAAACTTCATATCGTCGTGTCACTATGTACCTACATACGTCTAGGCCTATCCATTTAAAAACTAGTTATTAGAATATTTTTATCATTTTTTTAAGTGTTATTCCACACTTGGGAAAGAAAAATACTTATTTAGAAAACGTATAAAAATTTGAACGTAGCGGTACTTCAAGAGGCGCGGGTTCGAGTCCCGCTACGTTCAAATTTTTATACACTTACTAAATAAGTATAAAAACACTTTTTATATTTAACATTATTTATAAAAAAGTATTACCAAAATTACCACTTACCATAATTCACAGATTGAAGTAATATATTTTGCGAGGGCCGAGAGATTACCGCGGAATTACTATTGATTTGGGCACAGCGGGCCGCCTTTCAAATGAGCAGAACGATAATTGAAGAAGCTGATACAACATTTAAATGTTTAATTTTTTTTTTTCAGTTTCACGCTTTATCCCGCACGTCTCCACTGCTAGTAGGAGCATGTCTAATTTACCTTACGTTGATTTTTATTTATGATTTCTAATTTTCAATAATTGATATATTTATGCAATAATTCAATAATGTCAGTTATATATTCATATATATTTATAGGACTTCTTTATTTTGTTGATTATTGTGATTTGTTTTCCTATTACAAAAGAGTAGGAGATGTAAATACTACAAGTTTTGAGTTTGATTTCCAACTGAGGAAATTAAATATTTAGTATTTTTCGCTCTGGTGTCGAAGTAAAACGCGGCGTTAAGCTCCGCCACTAACGAGCAGAGAGAACGCTGTACCACGAATACAGCGTGACACTAAGAAATCCCTATAATTTTTTTCAATAATTCAAATTCAACACAAACCAGAGCAACTCCAAGCATTTTATTATGGAAACTTCGTACCCAACCTGAATTTATTAAGCCGGACCCTAGAAAGGTTTGCCGTATGCAGATAAGGGATTTATTTAGCGGAAAGGTCCGTCCCGGGTCTAACGCGTCGGGTCGGCGATGACCAGGATTGCGATCAGATTTATTGTCGGCTTTGGGCTTTGGGCTTGGGCTTTGGCTTCAGCTTGCCTACTGATTTATTCGGCCTTACTGAATAAAATCTGGGTGATAATGTGCTGATTTCCTTTCTTGGGTATTGATATATGTATGATATGTATAGATTTTATTGTATTAAGCTTAGGTTATACAGGATATTATTATTTGTTTTTTCAGGAGGTTTATATGAGTTCTTCTTACATTTTTAGTTGAGTATACAAAAATATCATTACATATTTTTTTAAGTTTTCAAACATAAATATTTTTAATATTTAAATTTTAAAGAATATATTTATATTCGATGGTATAATTTTTTATAGTACATGAAATACGTAATACGTCATAATTGGCAATTAAATTTTAAGCGGCACGTTTCGTACGTTACGTCTACGTCTTGTGACCTGCATCTAGGAATGGGCACAAACAGACTACTATGATGATGTTTTTGATTCAAATTATCTTTTTGTTGTCTCGTCATAGATAATATAATTGAGGCGACATGTGGCGCAGTGGCACAAGCATGCGACAGGTTATGGCTTCGATCCCCACGCGAGGAAATGAAATAGATAATATTTTCATTTCCTCGCTTATATGGTATGGTAACGCGGCAAAACGCGGCGTCGAGAACTAATTTCGTTCTATCAAGATAATGGTGAAGAGAAATGTCCTAATGGGAACGGAGTGTCTTAACACAAGGTTCCCAGGTTTCTCCCTGCTAAGCTATAGTATGAAGCTAAAAATCATAGATAATAAAAAAATTACAAAATTATAAAAAAAAAACGTAGCGTGATTTATGGAGAAACGAGTCTTTCTCTCCCCTGATAGCACATGTTTAAATGATTTTGACTAGTTATTAGATATTCTATTGATTTTACTATACGTTTAAAGATGAATGACACTTATTTATAAATATTGCAAAAAGATATAGATAGATCGTTATTGAATGATGTATTATTCAACCGTGCCTATAGGCTAGACCTAAAACTTATCAGGGTCTAGACAGGCCCAGCCAATATTAAAGTAAACCTATCCAACATTGGTTTGCAGCGGACGTAGGACAGAACGTGTAACGAAGCGGCGGCGGACGGTAAATGGCACCAATTACGCGCCAGCTCGGACGTGACGCGATTCAAAATGGCCGGGCGCGATCTAGTTTGTTTTGTGTGGATAAGATGACGAAATTGTTTGGTTTATTATTGTAAAATCTAAATAAAGAAAATGGCGGACCCCGTACACCGCGCAGAACAGAGTAGGCAGAGGTAATCTAGTGTTATGACACTCGGTTCCCAAGATTTCACCAAATTCCAGAGGCATTATGTGTTGAGTGGCGGAACTTAACACCGCGTTTCGCCTTTTTTGCCTCTACACCAGAGCGAAGAAATGAAAAAATTAATTCAAATAAATATTTAACTTTTTTGAGTGGAAATGGATTCAACAACCAATTCAGTCCCCTCACTACGACTGGCCTCATATTAATGTAATGCAACGGAATGTCTTAACTCTAGGTTCTGTCTGGTTACCCTGCTGTGTGTTAAATACAGCCTAATAAAAATATATGATGCAAATTGAAATGTAAATTTTTGTGAAATTTAGGAAACTAATTAGTTATTCCCGCTTATAACTTACTATAAAAAGGTATTTAAGAGTTGTTGTGTTTTGAAAATCAAAATAATCAATTTACTTATAAATTTTAACGTATAACATAAACTTTCATAAGAAATTTTAAAAAACAAAACAAATTCGTACCTCATATTGGAAACGAAACCGATCTAATTGGAAAATCTTACGACACCAGCGCCATCTATCGTTCATTGATGATTTTTTTCTTTATCGTATTCTAACAAAAGATGGCGTTTAATTAATTGAGAGAGATTGAATGCCATTTATAAGCTGTATAATTGATATAGATTTTTTCAAATTATTTAAGTATTTTTTCAAATTATATAAGTAAATAAGTATTATTTTTACATAGATTAAAAATGAAATATTATTATTAATAAGTAGTAAAATTCCACAATTACCTATGCTTTTAAAAAATATTACGCACATATTTTTAGTTTAACAGCCAACATTTCAGCCATCTCCATACAAAACTATCCACACACACGCATCCACATATAACTTACGAGGCAACTCGGACCGAACCCAAAACTTCGCCCTTCACTCCACAGTACACATGTACGAGTACCCCACAACACGTGTGTTTTACGACCGAACACTATTGGATGTGTGATCGGTCGAGAATAAGCCTCAATTTTTTATTCACTATGAAATATCGACGCCTGTAGACGACGCTAGTTTGCCTTTTAATGGAATAATGCTAACAAAGTCTATATAAAACTAATAGTTTTATTTAAATTTTAGTGCAGAAAGATGTAATAGGGTGGTTGAGTGCTTAGTCTTAGTATATTCGTTTCCCCGATGTTGCAAATGCAAGTCAAAACACAGCGTTGAGTACCGTTTGAATACCGACATTCAGTGTGTTATATCTTTTAAATAAACAGAAAATAACTTTAAAGGAAAAGATCGCTTTCATCACAATCGTTCATTCACTTTTTTTTTTATTTATCACTGAAATTTACACTCGGTGCAGTAGCTTGACTATAGACGCGATGGTCCTGGGTTTGATATTCACATTTAATTTCATTTTCAATGCTTAGCTTTGGACGGAATATTCACAACGGAGAGTATTAACACTGAATTCTCTCCACCTACCCCACAAAACGCATAAAATATAAGAAGATATATTAAATAAATAAAGCCGCCTGTGACCGACGCCAGTTCGTAGTTCCTTTTTGTCCGTTCTGATTGATGAGAGCATACGTCAATACATCAATTTGTTTGTGCACAATATTTGGTAAATAGGTAGCCTTTCTGAAGGTGGATTTTGATTGATTTGGCATTTAGTTGGTGTAATGTTTAGTTTGTGTTCGATGGATGTTTTTTTTGTACTAAATATTTTAAATATCGTTTGATTTTTAATATAGAAAGATTGGTAGGTATTTTCATTCGATTACGAATTGTATCAACTAAGAAGTTTGAAATTGTGATAAATTGTGTGTTAATATAAAAAAAAATCCACCTTAATGTAAAGTACGGCGTTGAGTTCCATACAATACAATACGCAATGCTTTCAGAATTCGGCGGAAAATGAACAACGGAGTCTCTTAATACTAAGTGCCCCCTGACTACCCTGCATTGTGCGGGATACAAGTTGTAGCAAAAAAATGATTGATAAATTAATTGTGATTTTGAGATTTACTACTTTTCCCGACGTGGCCATAGTTTTCTCTTTTTTTTTATGGAAAAGACACGGCAAACGAGCGTGCGGGTCACCTGATGGT